>CATIXQ010000025.1:7448108-7513430 GCA_949711755.1 Leptidea juvernica
ATCTCAAGTCAATTTCCTAATATGCAAATGTTGGGGTTGAGCAGGTTATCAACTGTAAAGTAGATCCTGTAGATGAAGCCACAACCTAAGAGTTGAACAAAGCAAACAAGATTTTATAACGAGGCGTTACTCGAACGGTTAGCTCAGTTGGTTAGAGCACCGGCACGGAACGCCGGAGATCGTGGGTTCTAGTCCCGCATCGTTCATAAAATTTTGTTTTTCAAATTTTATTTGTGTATTAATCCTAGAAGTGTGGGTTATCACTTTAAAAACATAACATATTGCTTAGATTTACAAGAGCGACATCTCAAGTCAATTTCCTAACTGCATTGTAATTGGCAGGGCATATCAAATACCATCAGCTGAACGTCCTGCTCGTCTCATCCCTTACTTTCATAAACACAGATGCCCGATGCACATATATGATGCAATTTTCTTTCCGCAGTTGTACTTGAAATAAAATTTCTGTTTACCACTTATCAGTCATGTGCCGTGATAAAGGATAACCCAGTTTTATTTGTATAAATAAGATTTTGTTATTATCGAGAGGAGCAGTTTGTATTTGAATTAATAGTGTGAGGAAATCGTTGTGTTGAAGATGCGTTTGTTATCTGGCCAGGATAAAGATGGCGGGGCATCTGAAGCAGCTCTTATGAGAGGTTAGATATGTTATGTACAGATAATACACTTATATCAGTAATTGTTCAGAAATAATACGTTTCTTTGATGTGTTTAGCAATGGCTTGATAAGGTTATTGACGTTTGTGAAGTTTTCGGAATGTTCGTTCAACCGTTGCTGTATCTAGTTGTGTTTAGATGTATGTAGTCTGTAGATCACTATTATCTAATATATAAAATTCTCGTGTTGCAGTGTTTGTTACCAAACTCTTACGAAACGGCTAAACCAATTTGAAATTATTATGAAATTTTGTGTGCATATCGGGTAGGTCTGAGAATCAGCATTGATAAATAAATACAACTTCAAAATCGCTATAGGGTTACAAGATGGCAATCTAATTCAATTATATTAGTACGATAAATTAGGTAGTCCTGAGAATCAGTTGCAACTATTTTTAATACCCCAAAAAATTTTAAATTATTTAATTTTTTTATTTTTTTTTTTTTTATATCATTTATTTCTGTATTATTCTGCCAAACTGCGCAGCATTTGTCGGCAGTAATTCTCGTGTTTCGCAAATTATCAAATCAATATTATGTTTTTGTGTGTGACAATTTAATAGTCACTACCAGTATTTCTTAAGTCTATATAATAGATATAAGTAGAACTTTCGCAATAAGTTTTTCACCTGATTTTTTATTTTACAAATCGACAATAATTGTGACGCTATATGGGTAGTTAATTCATTAATTAATGTAGGTATTACCCATTGCATGCTACGCATACCGTAATAATTACATATTTTAGGTACCACTAGCTTGTTTTTGTTAGATAGCCGAGTTGAGTAGGTATGCACTCTCTGTACTACGAATTTATTTATATCTCGATATTGTTCGATTAATGTTAATAATTATATTGCAATACAGCGTTTGCTGGCTCAACTAGTATACTTAGTCTAGCCATAAATACTGTTACAATTAAAAATAAACAAAATATTACATTTGAATTTGGAATCTGTCATTTTTATATGATTGTTCATTGAGTTTTCTCATTTTGGCGCGAATACATTTTACAATATTTTGCGATATTAAAATGGAGTGGGGTGATAAAGAGAACCGAATCGCTGTGATTGGTTTACACAAAGTAGGTATGGAGCAAAATGCAATTTTTCAAACTCTTCATACGCTTGTTATTAGTAAAATATTTGTGATCCGGGCTATTAATTGGTACAGTGAGATCTCTCTTTGTAAACAAAATAAAGATCTGGCCGTAACGGAAAGACTTCGATGAAATCCTATCCGAAAGTAAAACATTTTAACTCGGGAGATCAAGATAACACCTAGAGCCATGTCGAGGATTTTAAAAGATGACTTAGGACTTACAGCCTATTTCGATTGGCAATGAAGAATTGTCCCATGGAAAGAGTGCGTGCTTCTATTGATAACTGGCCTCAACGTTTCAAGGACTGTATTGCAGCCAATGGAGACCACTTCGAATAAGCTTTTTATACTTTAAATTGTTTAATATTTATGTATTAAACCAACACACTGTAAAAGTAATAAATGTTATTTGTAATAGAAAATATTTTTCTTTGTTTCAGTATTTATGAAAATACTATATAATATAACTATCTACACTTGGTACTAGATCGCAAAAACCATTGTTAACAGATGTCGCACAAAAGCGCGCTCAAAATAATAGACGTATGAATTCAGTCAATAAAAACTTTGTCTCTGTTTTTACCAGTGGGAGGCTCCTATTCACAGGATGCCGGCTAGATTATGGGTAGCACAACAGCGCCTATTTCTGCCGTGAAGCAGCAATGAGTAAGCATTACTGTGTTTAGGTCTGTAAGGCGCCGTAGCTAGTGAAATTACTGGGCGAATTAGACTTAACATTTTGTCTCAAGGTGACGAGCGCAATTGAAGTGCCGCTCATAATTTTTGGGTTTTTCGAGAATTCTAAGCGGCACTGCATTGTTACGGGCAGGGCGTACCATCAGCTGAACGTCCTGCTCGTCTCGTCCCTTATTATCATTTAAAAAAATATTAATTTTATGAAATTAGCACAATTTAAAAACATAATAAACAAGAGAATGACTACAATACATGATCTATAAAGAGGCTTATTTATTTGGTAAAATTATTTGTTTTTTTTTTAATGTTCTCTTTTAATAATCGTTTGTTAATTAAACTGTTCTAGACACATTAGAAACATTAAATCTTAGTGTGAAATTTCTAAGGAACAATTGTTTTAGCATATTTTTTTTTAATAAAAATAAGGGACGTGATGATCAAGACGTTCAGCTGATGGTAACTGATACGCCTTGCCCATTGTACATTGATACATAAGATGTTAAGTCTCATTTGCCCAGTAATTTCACTAGTAACGGCGCCCTTCAGACCGAAACACAGTAATGTTTGCACATTACTGCTTCACCCTTGCCCTTACCCATAATCTTGCCGGCATCCTGTGCAAAGGAGCCTCCCTCTGATCATAATATATTAAAAGCCACTTTAATGTAACTAGATATTAGGTAATTGTTCAGTTTTTTTCTTCAAGTATATAAATATAAAAATACTAGCCCAGTTACTCTATGCTGTGGTTTAACTATAATTGTGGTTTATTTAAGTATAAGTGTGCAAAATTAATTAAAAAAGAAATGGAAACCTAAAGTAATTTATACCTCTAGAAATAATGTTACAGTTACAAGTAAGACGTAGCTGTCATGCACACTAAAGTTATAAACCTGGCCTACTATTATGCGTTGCCTAGCAGCAAGAGGCTCTATCTAGATGCATAAATGTAAAATTCCACATTCGAATAGTTTGATACACTGGCAGTTTCAATATTTGTGTGTGAACGCGCGTCAAAAGAAGTAGTATTCATCTAAAGTAATATTATAAATGTTGAAGTTTTGTTTTGTTTTTATATAAGAGGTGGCAAACGGGCAAAAGGCACACGGTATGGGGATTGGAGATGCAACAACCATGGACATCCTCAATAACAGGTGTCAAAAGATACGTTGCCGGCCTTTATGCTCTTTTATTGAGAGTCCCTAAGTTTTCAAATTCAAATTCAAATATTTTTATTCAAAATAGGATGTGATATCACTTATTGAAAGTCAAAAAACTACCACCCATTCCAAAATGAATGCCTCAGGCCTGAGAAGAATGGGCGCAACAAACTCAGCGGGTTTTTTTTTCATCAAATATATTATTTACAATTAAAGTAACATTTACAAAGTAACATTGTACAATTAAACTTATTATTTAATAGCCTGAGGGCGGTCGCTCCATTCCCAATCTGTGGTATCATTAAGAAAGTAATTTATGTTATAGTAACCTTTACCACACAAACGTTTTTTAACAATTCTTTTGAATAACGTAATACTTTTGTTTTGAACATTTTCTGGGATCCTGTTGTAAAAGCATATACATCGCCCCACAAAAGACTTGCTAACTCGACTTAGCCGAGTAGTAGGCATAAGTAGTTCCTAAGTTACGCGATATTAAAAAAAAGTTGTAAAACATATCCTCCAAAATTCATTCATTGCTCATCCGTTGTAAATTTCTATACTCCAAAGTTATAATTGAAATTATTAAGCTTGTCCGAGAGTTTCAAGCCCTGTTTAGTTTCGCTTACTAAACGAAAGCCTGCCGTACAAAAGGTATTAAGCTTTAAATCAAACTTTTAAAGCGGCTGTTTCATCACAGGGAGGCTTACAGTGAGCTTAGTGACGTCAGAGGGCTTTTGTACTCCCGTAAGTTTAAGATTAATAGTTTGCTGGCGAGTGGTCTTTTTATGCGACACCAAATTACAAATAGCACCATGTCATATTCTTCAAGACGAGAATTATCCGTGCATCTATATATTTGCATAGTTATCAACAACAGACCAGAAAATATCCTGGAAGAATGATATAATTTTTACCAGTGGGACGCTCCATTGCACAGAATGCTATACATATATATGTATATGGATATAGCACTGTGTTTCGAAGCCGTAGGTAGTGAAATTACTGAGCAAATGAGACTTAACATCTTACGTCTCAACGTGACCAGCGCAATTGTAGTGCCGCTCAGAATTTTCGGGTTTTTCAAGAATCCTGAGCGGCACTGCATTGTAATGGGTAGAGCGTATCAATTATCATCAGCTGAACGTCCTGCTCGTCTCGTCCCTTATTTTCATAAAAAAAAAGGTAATAACGATCATCGTGTTCGCGAAGCATCCTTACACAAACAATGAATTCAAGCTCTAAATGATGATGCATCTAATAAAGGATAATTTATATTTATACAGTTTATTCTTTTTTACTCTTTATGAAATAATTTATACTATTTAAACACGATTCATATATTGGATGCAGAATCTAACAAACTAATTGGTTTTGTATATTACAGCCATTGTAAAATACTCTATTTGATTGAAAAGAGTGGGCGTTGAGTTTCTTGTGTGTTCTTCTCAAGAGCTGAACTTCTTCCGAACGAATGGTGGATTCAGTAATTTTAAAGAAATATATATAGTGTCGATTCAAAAGCGCTTAGTTTTAGCCTAACTGAATACAGTTTATTTGACTTTAACTATATGCCTTCTCCCTTTAACAAAAGTGTTCAGCGTAACTAAAAATCTGAAAACTTTTCTTTTTCATGAATTGTTTTATGACGGTTTTATAAATACAAAAATTACTTATTTATGCTAAGTTAAAAATAAATAAGTAAGGAACGCTACACAGTAGTAATTCTAAATTGCCAATTTAGTAACCTAGGGTTAATGATCAAATTAACTCTACAAATAAAAGCGTCGCAGTATAGGAGTTTAATGAGAGTTATTTAGTTTGTAAAGTGCCTCGTTATGAGACTCTGTTAAAAATAACAAGGTGGTATAAAGCTTTGATGCTAATAAGCTGCATGTTACTCAGGGCTTATGTTAAACAACATTTAGAACAGATTTATTTTTACTGTTTCCAAAGTATATATTTCGTTTATCAAATATTTCGATACCTAATTAATATTTAATTTAAACATAAACTTTTTGAAGTGTAAACTTACAAACAAACGAAAAAGCGACAGTAAAAAGAAACACTGACACATAAATTAATAAGATTTAAGGTGGAGAAAAATATGAATAAGTATATCATACAGCGTTTTGGTACCAGGCGATCATAGTTGATGAAGAGATTGTCTTATGTATGACGCGAGTATACGTTAATATATTCTGACGTCATGCGCGCGACGTATTACTACATAGACACCCAGAGAACATAAATATGGTAGCGGTGATAGTAATATCTTTCATAGCGGTTGAAATCAACCAAGCAACATGTACCAGGACATCATACGTAGTTTAGAGGTTCATGCATAATGCACATCTTAAAATTAGTATACAATTGCTGATCCGGCAAACATTGCTTAGACGTAATATAAATTAAGGACACCCGCTCATTATATGAATTATTTGTATTCCGAATATATTTGTATCTATCGTTTTGACGTGAAAACTTCTTTAGCATCGTTGTGATTTAAAAGTCGATGAAAAGTGACAGTAAAAAGAGACAGACAATAAGACATAATATTTAACGTGGGAGAAAATGAGATAGGAAGCATTATACAGTGTTTCTTATGTTAGTAGTTATCTTTGTGCTCCGCTTCATACCCCCTCCACTCGCTTACAAATTAACCAAAATTAAAAAACCAATTTAACCTATTAATTGTAAAAAAAAAAATCAAAAAAGGCCTACTTATATAACTAATGCAAGTCGAGTATCTGCTAAGTGCTTAATAATTTTTCTTAATTTTTTGGTATACCATGTCTACATGCTCCTTCCATTTTAGATTTTTATCTAGAAGTACTACTAAAAATTTAACATGCTGAGCTTCTTTTTCACTTTTGTTATTACTAACTTAGTTAACGGCGTGATTCTTACTCCCCACAGCCACTTGGCGAGATCATCTGCCGCCAGTATTTTACCCGATACGACTTAGAGTCCTCCTCACTTCAAAGTCCGGAAGAACATTGCTTGATCTAGAGATCAATACTAGAGTCTTACATCGCTTATACGCCTAGATAGACTATTACAGCTGTGAAAACGTCGTAAAAAGTTAGATTAATCGGTTAACCTTTTTTAGCAATGCACGCACACTAACACAAAGTGTTTAAGACGTAGCTTGTCACGCACACTAAAGTAATAAACCTGGCCCGTTTTCATCGGTTGTCTAACAGCAAGAGGCTCTATCTAGACATATAAACTATCTAACTATCTAAGACTAGAGTGTAACAGTTGACAAGGCATTTGCCCCTTGTAATGTTCCTCGTTTACTCACGAGTGAAACAACTAATCTTTACTATGTAGCACTACACCCGGACACGTCCGCACGCAACCAATAGCCCATTAGATCTGGCCTTCCGCTGTACTGTGCATTCGTTATATAGCACTCAACGTCACACGGTTTTTTTTTTTTGAGAGGAGGAAATACTGTTACGTATTTACGCCCCGGAACGGGGCGTAATATGTCGGACTCGAGTGTCCGCGTAAGCGGACACCCCATACCGACTAAAACCTCCTCTGTGCTGTTAGCAGCCCTGGCTTTCACAGCGAAGTAGGACGTGGGCCGTGGAGGCCGCAAAGACTACGCAACAACAGTCGCGGGGCGTCTCCTAAGGAGACTCGAACCTCAGACCGGCTGTGTGCTTGTGGGAAGGAGAGAGAATGAAAATGAAGATGAAATGAAGATGAAAGATGAAAAGGTGATAAGAGCACACTCGCCGGCGAGTGTGGTGATGTTTTGTGTAATGTATGTAAGTGTGTATGTATGTGTTTATGATTTCATGTATGTGTGTTTGTATGTATGTACGTAGTTTAAATGTTTGTGTGCATGTATGTTTGTGTTTGTGTCTGTTTGTGGAGTGTGTTTGTGATTGTGTAAGTGGTGTATGTCAGTCCGTCAGTCAGTCCGTGTGTGAGTGAGTGTAGTGAAGCGATTACAGGACGAGGACTAACGTCTCGTCGGGTATCAAAACAATGTGTGGTGTATCTAGGGTGCGGGCCGCCGGCCATCGTCAGAGTGACGAGTGCCAGTGGTTTGCGGTGGTTGACCGCGCCTACGCCTGCGAAGGCGGTGTGTGCGTGTCTGTGTCGGTGTTTGTGTGGGTGTCGCGTTCGCGATGGTGATGTCGTCATCCGGGTCTACCGTTACGTGTCTGGGACGTCTTATTGGGTTGAGACTATGGTGAAGGGGGGTGTACCCGCATGCCTTCCTAACCAAGATGTTGGGATGGTTAGGCGCCTTGTCAAAGAAGCGTCGCGAGATCTCTTTAAAGTGTTGAGCTATTGTCGGAAGCTCTAGGTCGCGGTGAAGGTCAACGTTTCGGATGAACCACGGGGCTCCGGTTGCCATGCGCGTGAATTTATTTTGAACTACTTGCAAACGACGTAAGTAGCTCGGTCGGGTGTGCGCGAAAACGACGCTTGCGTATGACAGTATGGGCCGTACGATGGTTTTGTACAGCGTCACTTTGTGTTTGAGCGGAAGTTTGCTTCGCCCACACACAAGTGGATAAAGGCGACTGAGGACAAATCGGGCTCTATTGCATACCGTATCAATATGTTTCTTGAAGTTCATATTGCTGTTGAACGTGACTCCTAAGTATTTGTAATCCTTCACCCACGGTATGGGTGTTTCATACAGTTTAATAACGTCGGTCGGTTGTTTTTTAGCGCGGATGCTATTCGCGTTACCTAGTTCATCGACGGCGGCTTGAAGCACTTTAATGTTCTTGCTCAAGGTTGAGCGGTTGGAGCCGAAGTAGAGTGCCGTGTCGTCAGCGTACTGAGCGAGCTGGACACTCGGAAACTTGGGAATGTCGCTCGTGAAGAGCGAGAAAAGAGTGGGAGAGAGGACCGAACCCTGTGGCACGCCAGACCTGATGGGTCTGGGTGAGGATAGGGTGCCCTCTACTCGATATCGGAAGGAGCGATCGGTAAGGTAGGCTCGAATGATGCGCACGAGCCTGTCTGGCACTCCCAGTTGATACAGCTTGAATACTAAGCCGTTGTGCCATACCTTGTCGAAGGCCTTCGCGACATCGAAAAACACGGCTGCCGTGGTAGCGTGAAATTGACGCCGTATGAGAATGTACTCGGTGAGTCGGTGAGCCTGCTGGGGACACGAGTGAGCGGTTCTGAATCCGAACTGTATGTCGGGTATCAGGTTAAGCTCCGCGATGTAATGATTAAGACGCGCGAGAATTAATCTTTCGTAAAGTTTCCCGATCGAGTTAATTAAGCTAATAGGCCTATAGCTACTCGGATTAGCTTTAGGTTTATTGGGTTTTGGGATACCGATAACAATGGAATCCTTCCATTGTTCGGGGAACGCGCTATTAGACAATAGAATATTAAAAATGGTAACCAATAAAGTAATAAGAGTCGAGGGTAGGATTTTAAGAACCCTATTGTTTATAGTGTCGGGCCTCGGGGCCTTCTTGGAGTGAAGCTCCTTAATGATTAGCTTCACCTCTTCGTAAGAGGTGGGTTTTATTACATCGCCTGAAGGGCTCAGAGCGGAGCGACGTTCAACTTCACGATCAACTTCGTCAACGTGTGTCGGGTCGGCTGCTGCATTTGGAGAGCACTGACTCTCGAGACTATCGGCGAGGCATTCAGCCTTCTCATCGTCATCGAGCGCCGGCTGCAGTCCCGGTCTGTCCAAAGGAGGCATGACAGTGGGCGGCTCCTGTTTGAACGCGCGAGGCAGCTTCCAGAAAGCCACATGTGATGGCTTAAGGTTGCCGAGCAAGCGGTCCCAACGTTCGCCGCGGAGTTCCGCGATACGTTCCCGTACCACCCGCTGTAGGTAGCGGAGGTGGCGCCTATTCTCGACCGACGGATACCTGTCGTAAAGTCTAGTGGCTCTGTGCTTCTGTGTGAGTAAGTTCCTGACCTCTGGAGGCAGGTTTAGGCGATGCGGTTGCATCGTCGGAACCTGCCTGGAGCAGACCTTGATCCTATTCTGTATATGTGACGTCACATGAGAGATAGCACTGTGAGCCGTGTCGACCGAGTCGATGACGTCCGGTATACGGTCAAGGTCGTCGGACTTGATAGACTCGAGATCCTTTTCCAGCCGTTGCCAGTCGATCACTGTTTTCGTCGGTGGTTGAAAGTTAACCGGTGGGCCTAGATTTAGGACGACGGGCCGGTGGTCTGACTCTAATTCGTGAAAAACCTCGATTGAATTTACATTGAGCGTTACGTTTTTAAGTAACGCAACGTCTAGAATGTCGGGTCGGTGCGCGACGTTATCCGGATAACGTGTTGGTTCGTCGGGTGCTATTACTGAAAAGTTCAGCGTGTCTGTGAGAGAGTTTAATAAAATTCCGTTTCTATTTGTAGCTCTACTGTTCCAGCTGGAGTGTTTGGCGTTAAGATCGCCGCCCACTATGACTGCGGCCCCGTGGCCGAGTCATAGTGATCGGCTGGTGATTCGCCATACTGACCCGGATGGCAGAGGCCTCGATGTTAGTGAGGACCGGAGGATCTATAGGTATACAGTGTAGAGACCTTTTAAAATAAATGAGGGTGCCGCCCATACGGGTGGTGCGATCATTCCTGACTAAGTTATAATTAGCGATACGCGGATCGCGTATACGTGGTTTTAGAAATGTCTCTTGCACTAAGAATAGGTCTAATTGATGTTCGTGAGCGAACTCCTTCACCAAGTCTAGTTGAGGCTTAAGGCCTTGGGCGTTAAAATACGCTATACGGAGCGTATGTCGTTTAACCCGTCCGCTTACGTAATTAGGCATCGCGAATGTTGTTTTTATACTTTAACGTCACACGGTTAATGTCACTGTCGATGTCGTGACAGTGACAATGATAGTTCACACATGCTCTGAGGAGACTAGATGTCAGTACACTACACCCCTATTTATATTAAAAAAAAATATGCGAGAAAATAGATCGTTGAGAATCCCGCTGTGGATCATCTGCACTCTTGCCACATCATTGTAATTATATTGCCGTCCATATAAGTTTATTCCATAACAAGTAAAAAAAACATACATCGACCTAGCGAAACCTTCTAAGAAAAAAGCAATTCGCTCGATCGTATGAAACGTGCAGTCAATGATAGACAGATGACGGCTATAATCTTGTAAAAAACGGAGATAGCCGATATCCCCTACGTTTTCAGCAACTGTTCAAATTCAAATTCAAATTCAAATATTTTTATTCAAAATAGGATGTGAAATCACTTATTGAAAGTCAAAAAAAAAACTACCACCCATTCCAAAGTGAATGCCTCAGGCCTGAGAAGAATGGGCGCAACAAACTCAGGGGGTTTTTTTTTTCCATCAAAAATATGTTTTACAATTAAAGTAACATTTACAAAGTAACATTGTACAATTAAACTTATTATTTAATAGCCTGAGGGCGGTCGCTCCATTCCCAATCTGTGGTATCATTAAGAAAGTCATTTATGTTATAGTAACCTCTACCACACAAACGATTTTTAACAATTCTTTTGAATAACGTAACACCTTTGTTTTGAATATTTTCTGGGATCTTGTTGTAAAAGCATAAACGCTCGCTTTCAAACTTAGCCGGATTATACTTCGTCATCAATCGCGTTACTGTTACTACTATATCTTAAATATGTCAAATGACTGCACGTTTCATACTGAACTAATTTAAAATTTTTACTTAGGCAGTCCCAAATTTTATTACGTAGTATATAAGTATCATCTTTGACATACATCTTCAGGTGATCTAGACTAAATAAATCTTATATATAAAATTCTCGTGTCACAATTGCAACTCGAATTGTCGGGGACCCAGTGCTCTGCGAACGGCTGGATCACTTGCATTTATCACGGGGAGTGATCCGAAGAGCTGTTTAACCTGATCCCTGTCGCCGAATTCCACCTTCGCACGACACGCCACAAGTTAGGATATCATCCCCACCATCTGGATGTGTGGCGGTCCTCCACAGTGCGATTTGCAAGGAGCTTTCTTCCACGTACTACAACGCTGTGGAATGAGCTTCCTTGTGCGGTGTTTCCGGGACGATACGACATGGGCACCTTCAATAAAAGCGCGTACACCTTCCTTGAAGGCCGGCAACGCTCTTGTGATTCCTCTGGTGTTGCAAGAGAATGTGGGTGGCGGTGATCACTTAACACCAGGTGACCCGTACGCTCGTCTGTCCTCCTATTCGATAAAAAAAAAACAATGTTACCTTACTCCTCCGAAACGGCTTTACTGATTTTTACCAAATTTTATATGCATATTCAGTAGGTCTGAGAATCGACTACTATCTATTTTTCATCCTCCTAATTGTTAAGGGTAGTCCACCCCAATTTTTTTACATTTATTTTTTATTTTTATTTTATTATGATTTAGAATTGAAAAATACATACAAATATAAATTTTCGCTATTCTACGATCTAAATCTATTTTTGTATCACTATTTTTATATTATTCTGTTCCATCCACCATATATAACCGATGGGGTTGCAAGATGGCAATCGAATACAATAATTGTAGTACGATATATTTGGTAGGTCTGAGAGTCGGTGACATCAAAATATTAATAATTGTTTTTTTTTTTAATATGTTATATACGATACGACGTTAAATATGCAATGCGAAGTTTGCTGGTAGTATAATTATAAGTTTCTTCTCTAATATATAAAATTCTCATGTCGCGGTGTTTGTATTTAAACTCCTTCGAAACGGCTTGACCGATTCTCATGAAATTTTGAGTGCATATTGGGTAGGTCTGAGAATCGGACAACATCTATTTTTCATCCCCCAAAATATTAAGGGTGGTCCACACAATTTTTTTTTTAATTTGTTTGATTATGAGTCAACATTAAAAAATACATACAATTTCAAATTTCCACCCATCTACGATTAACAGTTACTTTTGTATCGCGATTTTAATATCGGTAATACAACGTTTGCTGGGTCAGTTAGTATTGATATAAATTAATCCATGTAAACAAAGTAAAGAAAATTTCGTTTAGCTTTTATGGCACTTTCACGACTTCGGGACTTTGGGGAGAGAGTGCCAAGTTTATTTCCCAATACTCATAACTAAGGTGCGGCAACAGATAACATTGGGAATATTCTAGAATATGTAATGCTTTCATGTTTATGTGGCTTTAGAAAATATCTTATTTTTTTACTTTGGAACGATTTACAAAACACATTTTCACCAGGCATCCGTTTCGCCTGTTCCCCTTATTAGATGAAGTATTATTTATACATGATTCTAATCAGAATCATTCATTTTTATTGGGAACAACAAAAAATATATATAATGGCATCTTACTTAATAATTGCAATTCTTATAATATTAAGTATCTGGACGACCGAGCCTTCCTCGGATTTTTAAGAAGGTAAAAATTTTTAACAATAATAAACTAATAGGACATCTGGATTCGAACCGGGGTCTTCTGCTTTCCGGATAACTATGTAACAAATAACTATGTTATGCTTACTTACCATCTGGTGGGGATGATTAATTAATCTTTTTAAAGTTAACGTGAAATATAATTAATGTAAACCAAAATAAACCAGTTTTAATAAAACGCACATACTTAAAAAGAATCAAAACAACGATCATATTAAACAATCACAATATTGTTTGTCAAATTGTTCTCTACGTTGCATTATATATGGGATGTCAAAATTTTGTAAATATTTCAAGTACCAACTTTCGTTAGTCAGACTCTAGAAGAATAAAGAGAGCAGTGCAAACATTTGAGAATGGAATGCACATTGTTTGATGGTTAGGTCTTTTGTAGTTTGACAAAAACTTGGCGAAAATATAAGAATTTATTTTTATCTTAATCCTTAGATATGTGACACGAAATAATATAAATTTTGTTTATAAAATTTGACTGTCTACAATGTCGAATATATTTTTATGAACTTTGCTTCAGGTATTTTAAAAAAAAATGTAAATTTCGTGATGATCGAGTGAGTGATAAGGCTAAGATCTATAGAGCCTACTCAAACATTACTTAAGTAAAACTTAGCTGAGTGTGATAAGACCCGAAGTTGACTTTTGCATTGAGCCGTCATAGCTTAAGATCAGCATTTTTCAGCTGCCAAATGACTATAAAAATTAAATCAATTACCAGTGGGAGGCTCGTTTGCACAGGATGCCGGCTAGATTTTGAACCACAACAGCGCCTGTTTCTGCCGTGGAGCAGTAATGTGTAAGCATTATTGTGATTAGGTCTGAAGGGCGCCGTAGCTAGTGAAATTACTGGACAAATGAAACTTAGCATCCTATGTCTCAAGGTGACGAGCGCAATTGTAGTGCCACTCAGAATTTTTGAGCTTTTCCAGAAACCTGAGCGGCACTGCATAGTGATGGATAGGGTGTATCAATTACCATCAGCTGAATGTCCGGCTCGCCACGTCCCTTATTTTTATAAAATAAAATCAAAGAATATGCTTAGCTTGCACTCAGCTAAGTTTTACTTAAGTAAAGTATGAGTAAAGTCTAAGCTCGCTCTTTATATATCTCAGCTTATGACGTGACCTGGGAACCGCCTGTTAATATTAAATATTGATAAAATAGCAGATTTGTAAAAAAATCTATAGTTATGTTGCTTACGTATTGAATCACGTTATATTAATAGGCAAGATCTCATACGAACGATTTCTTATACGTCATCTCTCTAACGGCCATTCCCAATATTCAGTCTATCTCCTACTTGAGATAAAAATCGTTACTATCGTTGACTTTTCTGTCCCAATAAACATATCGACGTTAACCCACTTTATTCGAACAAACTGTCTGTCAATGGGACGACGTATATCTTACCAGCGATAGAAGTTTGTATGGAAATTGAAATTCACGCGTCCCAATATAAGGCGATAAGAATGACAACTTCAGATTATTGACAGCTACTTACTGACAGTAGAAGGTAGTAATTTATCTCTATCTGTAGATAGAATATTGGAAACGGCCGTAAGGCTACACGCGCTTATCAACTTTTTGCCATAAAAAAGGTCGTACAAATGTTGGCAAGCGCTCTCCAATTCATAGAATGGCTTGATCTTATACCCAAAACTTTCTTCATATTGTCATAATAAAAATATAAACAAAATATAATCAAATGAATTTATCTGTGACCTAGAACTATTGCATTGTTATTATTTTTTGGTAATAAGTTAATACTTTTTTTTAAATTATATATAAGTACTTCACTTGATTATACCTCATACTATATAAATTATTTATAAACTTTATAATAATTTCATGCTGTATCTGCCTTAAAAGATAATGCATTTATAATTAACTTTAGATTAAATATTCTATTGATGCTTGTAAAAATAAATAAATACTAGAAACAAGACTCAAGAAATTGATAATTAATAAGTTTCATTAAATAATTATGTAATATTTGACTTATATCTGATATATAAAATTCTCGTGTCATGGTGTTAAACATTGAACTCCTCCGAAACGGCTTGACCGATTCTCATGAAATTTTGAGTGCATATTGGGTAGGTCTGAGAATCGGACAAAATCTATTTTTCATCCCCCTAAGGGGTGGTCACACGAAAATTTTTTTTAATTTATTTGTTATTATTTTTTAAATTTGTTTGATTATGAATCAGCATTAAAAATACATACAACTTCAAATTTTCACCCATCTACGATCAACAGTTACTTTTGTATCGCGATTTTAATATCGGCAATACAACGTTTGCTGGGTCAGCTAGTTATTATATAATATGGATAAGTATTTATGTGTATAATTCTATGTATATATTTTTATATAAATATACATAATATGTTTTTTAAGACCTTTGGAATAAGATGATTTTGGTGAATTTGTTTCTACAGCACAAGTAATCTAAGCATAACATAGTTATTTATGTATATACATATAATCTAAATATCAGAAACGGCTCCAACCATTTCATTGAAATTTAGTATATTGGTAGTTTCGGGGGCGAGAAATCGATCTAGCTAGGTTTCAATTTAAAAAATGTAGTTTTTTCCGTCTTTTAATGAGAAACTGCTACAATAACATGAGAATACAGAAGTAAATTTCGCCACTATATTCAAGACTATAATATCTCAGATTTTGGGTGAACCGGAAAGCAGAAGACCCATCCAGATGGATGTGTGGTATAACAACCAACGTACACCTCTCTAAAAATCCGGCAATGCTCCTGTGATGCCTCTGGTGTTGCAAGAGAATGTGGGCGGTAGTGTCACTTAACCTTTAGGGGTCCCTACGTACGCTAGAAAATATATTCTCTTCACATACATGCAATTAATGTATACCTTTTTCCTTAGCTAAGAAAACGGATTTCGAAATACACAAATAAAATTTGAAAAACAACAAAATTTTATCAACGATGCAGGACTCGAACCCACGACCGCCGGTGTTCCGTGCCGGTGCTCTAACCAACTGAGCTAACCGTTCGAGTGTCGTATTGTTATAAAATCTTGTATGCTTTGTTCAACTCTCAGGTTGTGGCTTCATCTACAGGATCTACTTTACAGTTGATAACCTGCTCAACCCCAATATTTGCATATTAGGAAATTGACTTGAGATGTTGCTCTTGTAAATCTAAACAATTTGTTGTTTTTTTTTTAAAGTGATAACCCTCACTTCTAGGATTAATACACAAATAAAATTTGAAAAACAACAAAATTTTGTGAACGATGCAGGACTCGAACCCACGACCTCCAGCGTTCCGTGCCGGTGCTCTAACCAACTGAGCTAACCGTTCGAGTGTCGCATCGTTATAAAATCTTGTTTGCTTTGTTCAACTCTAAGGTAGTGGCTTCAAAAACATAACAAATTGTTTGGGTTTCAAAATACCGATTTTAATAGGTCTGAATTGTCCAAAATTCCTAATATACGAACTAAGTTAAATTGTAATTGTAAAAATATTTATAGTTTTTATCCAAAGCTCCGAACGTATATACTTACAATTTTCAAACTAACGAGTTGGAAAGTGAAAGTTGGAAGTCCGACTGATGTATTCGAAAAAAAAAAACATTATCTCTAGCTGTTCACAGCTTTAACCTAAGCTTACCCAAATGATTTCATAATAGTAGATGTTACCCGATACCAAAGGAAAAGAAGAAAACACAAAAAGAATCATACATAAATACACAAATACACAAATATTTATAAAAAAGTAGACCTTTTTAAATTATCTTTAAAGTTATTTTTAGGACCGAGAACTCATCGAGCATTTGGTTCTTCGAACATACGAAAAACAGAAAACAAACAAATTGCTTCTTCTTTTATTACTTCCGTAAAAATTACGCAATTTTAATCATAGGCATTGTAATTCTTATAAAAATTCCAACTTTAAAATCGGAATATTAAAATACGGAATAAGATAATTCGGAGTATTTGCTGTTCCCAAAATTAGAAGTATCAACATCGTTTATTCAGTGTATTTATAGCCAGTGTTATCAGCAGCAGACATTTTAATTTGCCGCCATTTCTTCAGGACCAGCTTTCATAATCCAGACTCGAATAACTTATTAGTGGGACGCACTCCGAATATAATAACCGAATGTTAAACTAATTTCCCACGACTTGCCACCCGTGACTTAACCTGCAAAGTTTTGTTTACGTGGAAAATCTACCACCGAAATTTTCATTTCATTTTTGCGTTTTTTTTTATAAAAATCAGGGATGAGACGAGCAAGATGTTCAGCTGATGGTAATTGATACGCCCTGCCCATGAAAACACAGTGCCGCTCAGGATTCTTGAAAAATCCAAAAATTCTGAGCGGCACTACAATTGCGCTCGTCACCTTGAGACGTAAGATGTAAAGTGTCATTAGCCCAGTTATTTCACTAGCTACGGCGCTCTTCAGATCGAAACACAGTAATGTTTACGCATTATTGCTTCACGGCAGAAATAGGCACCGTTGTGGTACCCAAATCGAGCCGGCAAATGAGCCTCCCAATTCGAAAGACGTGGATCCCTAATTCATTCTCTAAGATAAAAATAGTATGTATATGTTACAGTTTATATGAGAGTCGCTTTGAAATAAGTCCATATTTCTGAGCTTAATTAATACAAACAGACAAAAGTATCAATTATCAAATTATTGGGATTAATGCCACGCCACAAGTTAGGATACCATCCCCACATGTGATGTCCTCCACAGTGCGGTTTTCAAGGAGCTTTCTTCCACGTACTACAAAGCTGTGGAATGAGCTTCCTTGTGCAGTGTTTCCGGGACGATACGACATGGGTACCTACAAATAAAGCGCGCACACCTTAAAGGCCGACAGCGCTCTTTTGATTCCCCCGGTGTTGCAAGAGAATGTGGGCGGTGGTGATCACTTAACACCAGGTGACCCGTACGCTCGTTTGTCCTTCTATTCCATATAAAAATATAACGTAAACTATTACGTCATACTTTGAAAATAGTATAGATATTTTTTTGAAAAGGCATAAAAGGCATTTATTTTCTTTTTTATTTTCTGGCAGTGATGCATAAAAAGGCATAAAAGACATTTATTTTCTCAAAATTGATTCCGTTAGAATTCTTTTTGAGGTCATTTCTAATTCTACTACCGCTTCGGAAACAAATGGCGCTCTGAAAGTGAAGAAGCAGCGCACGAAAATCTTCCAGCAAACTTTTTTTGAACTCTTTTTAATAAAATAATTTTTAAGAAAAACTATATAATACTTATAGATGTTCTCAAATCGGCTCCCGTGGCAGATTTTTCACCAAAACATCACGTTCATTTCAAAATTGCTAATACAGATTATTTCAATATGTAGGATAAATTTAAAAATCAATAAAAAAGGTGTGTGTCAGCTCCGACGCACGACTGGAGTTTACTCCTCAAGAAAGATTGTCTTTGAACAGGTACGAAACAAAATCAAGTTCAATGGAGTCGGTTACAAACAGGCATACAGCAGAAGCTAATAAATTCGTATTAATTAAAAAATTGTCTATTTGGCGTGAAAAGCGGTATTTATACTCTCCATATTAAATTAAACATTTAATTATGTGCATAGCTCATATAAATTTGAAGAAAGATACAAGAAAAGAAAAATGATTTTTGCTATAATATAGGGACCGACTTTCACGCCAACTGAAAAGTGAAATGATGCGCACCAAAAACGTTACTATCCCATTTGATGAGAAGGATTTACTCTCCATGTTTTTCTCATACCGGGCGCCTTGTATGAAAATAGATTCTTAAGGAGTAAACTCCAACAATAAATTCAATTATTTTATCATACTTGCTCACGAATATATATTCTCATGTAGGTACAAAGTATCGAACACAGCTTTCTATAATTGAGCACGGTACTTGTGAGGTTATTACGTACCGAATAACGAAAGTATTCCACACACGAACTCAAATCAGAAAACTATTCACGTACTCACTTTATTATACCCGGCTATGGTTGTAACTCCACTACTAATATAAATTGCTTCAGAATAGAATTACTTAGTTAATAACTCTTATCAATAGAAGCATTCTATAATATACTAGCTGACCCTTCAGACATTGGTCTGATACATAATAAATTAAATACTGGACGTCTATTACCAAAATCGAAAGCCGAAGTTTTGTCCGAAACGAAAGAACTACGAAATTAAATCTTATAACCAAAGTAATTCGGATCCGAGTAGTGCGGACGGATTTCTTTTTACTATAGACATAACCAAAAAAGGGAAGTTGTAGTTACGACCTTATTAATCACGAACAACGAAAAAGTAAATGTCAAGTGAATTCGGGAATAATTTAAACGAAAGACAAAATGTCTAATCGCGAACTTCGTATCGATCTTCGGATCCGAAACACTTTCGTAATAGGAAAATGTAGGATCCATCAACCGAAACTTCATATTTAGATTTTTAGTAATATTATATTATCGATTTGTCAATAATATTTCATAGCATCAAGAATTATTTCGTAAAATATGCTCCCTGTTGTTACAATGAAATTTTTTTACAGCAGAACTGTCAAACCGTGCGTCAGTAAATTCTCTCATAGAAAATATAGATATATGCAGAACAAATATTGGGAAGAAAAATAATAATGGGTCCCAAATCGAAATATAAACTATTCTATCTCTCAAGTTGGACTAAAATGCACTCCATGAAGTAATCCCCATTGAAATCCGTTCATTAGTTTAGGAGCTCACTGGAAACAAACATACTACTACAGCTATGACGTCATAGTTCATAGCACCAAACAAATTAGTGGTAAGTAGTGGTAGTAAAGTTTATTATAAAATGTTTTTATTTTATTTTATTCATATGTTTATATCGTATAGTGTAGCTTATGAGAGCCTAGTTTAAATGCCAGTTTATTGCAGTAACCTGTGGAAGGTTTACCAATTACCATCAGCTGAACGTCCTGCTCGTCTCGTCCCTTATTTTCATAAAAAAAATATTGTATGAATAGTAATCTGTGGGAAAAGAGAAGAAAAACTGGTAATATGAAATTTTATATATCTGGATATTTTCGCCAAACTACCATGTTTTAAATATAATCGAAATCAGTTTTATTTAATAAAGATTTCAATAATTATTATTAAGGTATAACAATACAGATTAAAGGAATAAAATTTACTCAATTAAAAAAAATTCAATCATTCGTGAGAGCAGTTCGTGGAACTTTTAATTAACGGGAGATGAGGTTGAGTAGTGAACCGTATTATTCTGGTAAGGGTCGTATGCTAAATTAATTCTTGTATATAATTAATGTTATTACGAGCATTTTCTATCTAAAATAAGGTGAAAAAATATATATTTCCATTCTAATAAATTACAGTATATTTGGGACATAAAAAGGTAAATTTTCACCAAATATTGGGAACAAAAAAATTGATTTTGGAAAAAGATGAAAATAAAAAACCAAAAACATCGTTTTTTGAATTTTTCATATAAATTTTGAGGTTTTGTGAAGACATTGTAAATACAAAAGTTGTAGATCTTTTGATTACCTACAACTTTGCGATTTGAGTTTTTTCCATAGGACTTGCAGTTTTGCAGGAAATCGAGATAAACCGTTTTTTACCTTAAAACACCCCTCCTTTTCCACTACCCTCTCTCAGGTAGCCCGTTATTTATTTTCCTTTCATTTTTGTTATATGCTCTTCCATTTCCAATGGGTTTCATCCTACTATTATTTTATTCACTTTTTATCATTTTCAAAGGCTTCAGCACTGGTCTATATAGTATACATCTTTTGCTGGAAAACCATAATCGGAACCCATTCAACATAATATTATAAAAAAATAAAATTCAAACAAAACTCTATTCATCATTTTTAATATTTTATTTAGCGACGAAATTCATTCAATAATTTAAATACAGAATTCAATAGCTCCTTTCATTCGCATTTGAAAGCTTAAAAGTTACAGTAGTCAGCCCTGGCACACAATGTGAAGTCATTGGTGCATAATTTGAGGGTTTCATTTTTTCGCGACCCTATTACTGGTAGGGTTGCCACTGATGTAGTTATTACTGCTTTTAATCACAGATTGTGACGTACAGAGTAATATCAATTCAACTACTACATAATCCATACTATGTTTTCATTTAAAACAGTATTTTTTTAATACTTTTGCAAGAAATAAAGTTATAAAATATTATTTCATCTCCATAAGCTTCACCGAAAAATTTGTACGGTGTGACATCCCTAATTATGAGCAGTGTTGACGTAGGCGCCTCTACGGGCAGATACACTGCCCGAAGGTAGGTCGGTGCTTGGCCTATATTCTGTCTCGCTTTGACCTCACACTGTATTATGTGCTGTCTCTTTTCCCCGTGACGTCAGAGCGCAGCCCTCTGAAAGCAGCGGTGTGCGTTCGTCAGATATTACAGCAATAGTTCAATAGGGTTACTATTAAAATAACGGGAAACGAGTGAAGCTTTTCAACGATAGAGGCTTGTTACATCTGAAATACCTATTTGACCTGCTTACGTTGAAATGTAATATATTTATTGAGAGTCGAACAATGTATACAAGATTTTACGATGATACGTCACTCGAAGGGTTAGCTCAGTTGGGAGAGCACTGGCACGGAACGCCAAAGGTCGTGGGTTCGAGTCCCGCATCGTTCATAAAATTTTGTTTTCAAGTTTTATCTATACTAATATTATAAAGCTGCAGTGTTTGTTTGTTTGTTTAAACGCGCTAATCTCTGGTACTACTTGTCCGATTTGAATGATTCTTTCAGTGTTGGGTAGTCCATTTATCGAGGAAGGCTATAGGCTATGTTTTTTTTTCAAAATTAGGGATCCGTAATAAAATTGCTATTTTGTAACACAAGGTGTAAAATCGAAAACCTATTTTTGCGTGCGCTGCAAAAACTATTGACAATAGAACAAAATTATGTACAGGCTATTATATAGGCAATATTTTATTACTTATAAAACTATCGCGTGAATTATACTTTATATGGCAAAACAACGTTTGCCGGGTCAGCTAGTTTGTGTATAAATCCTAGATAGAGGTGAGGGTTATCACTTTAAAAACATAACAAATTGTTAGATATATTTGTTCTTTATTCTATTCTATTGTAATATAGAGTTGCAAATATATTATTTATTATACATTATATGGTCGAGAATTATACTGGGGGCAGATAAGCATACATACGGGTAAAAGTCAAAGTCAAATAAACTTCATTCAAAAAGTCTTAAACTAAGCGCTTTTGAATCGTCGCTACAAATATTTCTATTATATTAAAGATTGATTCCTTTAGTATTCTTTTTGATGTCGTTTCTAATATACTAGATTATTACGTAGACGTCTGGCATTCCACAACCGCGCGTTTTGTTCGAAATTTCTTGCCTTGCACAGCCACTTTGTGGAATCAACTACCGGCAGAGGTCTTCCCGAACAGATACGACTTAGGGACCTTCAAGAAAATAACATACTCCCATCTTAAAGGCCGGCAACGCATTTCTTGACACACCTGTTGTTGCGGATGTCCATGGGCGGTTGCCTCACCTCTCCCCATCCCGTCAGCCTCTTGCCCGTTTGCCCCCTCTCATATAAAAATAAAAAGATACTACTACCGCTTCGGAAACAAATGGCGCTCTGAGAGGGAAGAAGTGGCGCAAGAAACTCGACCAGCATTTTTTTTGCGCTCTTTTTATTATTATTAATGAATTTACTATTTGTTGGTAAGAAGTTGAGCTCGTGAGAAGAACATAATATGAGAAACTCAACGATCACTCTTCAATCAAATAGAGTATTTACAATGGCCGTAATATACATAACAAATTAGTTTGTAAGCATCCAAAATATGAGTCGTGTTTAAATAATATAAACTATTTCATAAAAAGTAATGAAGCATTAATTTTATAAATATAAAATGTCGTATATTGGATGCATCAACCTTTAGAGCTTGAATTTTAACCTGATTCCTGCCGTGGAAATCCACCTTCGCACGACACGCCGCCAGTTAGGATATCATCCCCACCATCTGGATGTGTGGCGGTACTCCACAGTGCGGTTTTCAAGGAGCTTTTTTCCACGTACTACAAAGCTGGGGAATGAGCTTCCTTGTGCGGTGTTTCCGGGACGATACCTTCAAAAAAGCGCGTACTACTTCCTTAAAGGCCGGCAACGCTCCTTCCTCTGGTGTTGCAAGAGATTGTGGGCGGCGGTTATAACTTAACACCAGGTGACCCGTACCCTCGTCTGTCCTCCTATTCCATAAAAAAAAATAAGTACTCATGACAGACTGATATATCTGATGGTTTTAATATGATAAAGTTGGGCGTGGAATGCGGAATATATTAAACATCATTCATGTTGTATCCACTACCGACGAGTTTACTTATAACGGAAACTGGGTCACACAATCTTAACGACACCAAAAAGAAATCGACCGCGAGGTTGCAGAAGACCTTTTCAGCATAATTTCGTGTTTTTATCAGTATTTTAAGATGAAACTGGTGTAAGAGGCAAAATAACGCGCTAAAGTTAATTTTTTAGGAAAATATTTAAAGACATACAAATATTTTGTGACATCGCTCAAAAAAAACATTTGGCATTTCAGATGCCTTGTGTATGAATAAATATAGTTGTACACTGGAAATATATATATTGTCAATTATTTTAGCTACCTATTCAAAAAACAATTTTTATGACAAGACGGGACGAGACGAGCAGGACGTTCAGCTGATGGCTATTGATACGCCCTGCCCATTACATGCAGTGCCGCTCAGGATTTTTGAGAAACCAAAAAAATTCTCAGCGGCACTACAATTGCGCTCGTCACCTTGAGACGTAAGATGTTAAGTCTCATTTGCCCTGTAATTTCACTAGCTAACGCGCCCTTCAGACCTAAACACAAAAATGCAGATACACATTAATGCTTCACGGCAGAAATAGGTGCCGTTGCGATACCCATGATCTAGCCGGCATCCTGTGCAAAGGAGACTCCCTCTGGTAAATTAAGCATTATACCCTTAGAACATACTGTAGCGTAGCAACGCTTCGACGTATATGACGAGAGATGTCAAACGTCATATCGTGCAGCAACGTACCTGACGAGAGTTCTCTTCAAGAGATTGATAATTTCAACAGCTCCGTCAGCAGTACTCGTAGCTCTAGCGTAAAAGTGTTTACTTAAGACGTTGTAGACCCGGGTTCGATACACCTACCAGTGTATGGGATTTTTTGGGTTTTGTAAAGTGAATGGAAATATCTAGTAAGTTCAGGATCAAATCAAAAAGAAAAAAAGGGATGGAAAATGTGTAAGCAGGATAAAAATAGTTAAAAGAATTTTCTGGTACAATTTAAATTTAAAGGTGGAATGTGAGAATCATTTTAAAATTAGAACAGATCCGGGGGTATATAAGCCGTACTAAGCGTGGCCTACGGCAGTTCTAGTTCTGACTCAAAAGTGTAAAGAAGAAGAAGAAAAAAAGAAGAAGTGGTGAAAAGTGAAAGTGTTCCAAGAAGAAGAAGATAGAAGAGACTTAGTGTTCGGTGCGGTGTGACGCGTTGAAGGTACCGCCGCCCACAAGAGGAACAGCGGTAGACCGGCGAAGTGCAAGTTCAGAAAAAGTGAACGCAAATAAAGACTCGTTCCTATAAGCGGAGTATTATTTCCAATCCCTGACCCACTCTCGTGTCAATACCATATTCCTAAAAATATCCATAAATCAGAAACCGCATGATTAAGAGCGGGACAACATAACGGCCAGCCTTCAGCTATCATGAAGTCAAAAACGATTGTTTCCAACCACGCTTATGTGGATCGAGCTTTATGACCCGGTGCTTAGTCTTTCTGACATGGTTGTCTTGATAATGGAACATGGAATTGTTGTGGCTTACCATCATTTTAATAATTAAGTACTTATTTCATGTTTTTTATGTATTTATTAGTCTGACTGTATTATTATGACATTTAAGTGGGCCATATAAAGAATATATAAATATACTAGTGGACCCAACAGACGTTGTACTGTACACACGTCTTAAATTTTAAAAATCGGTCCAGCCATTAGGAGTTCACTTACATACACATGAGCAGAGAATTATATTATATGGACGGAATTGAGAATCTAAAACCAATCTCAAATTCACTGAAACAAACAAAAACATCATCAAAATTGGTCCAGCCGTTTAGGAAGTACTTTAATTGTGAATCTAAACCATTCTTGAATCCACCTGAAGACACACACCAATCTCAAATTCACTGGAACACATAAAAATATCACCAAAATCGGTCCAGCCGTTTAGGAGGTAGTTCAATTGTGAATCTAAACCATCCACGAATCCCCTTGAACTCACACAAAAAATTTCATCAAAATCGGTCCAGCCGTGTAGGAGGAGTATATATATACTAGCTGACCCAGCAAACCTTGTATCTCCGATATTAAAATCGCGATACAAAAGTAACTGTTAATCGTAGATGAGTGAAAATTTAAAGTTGTATGTATTTTTTAATGCTGACTCATAATCAAACAAATTTTATAAAAAATGTCAAAAAAATTAAAAAAAAAATCATGTGGACCACCCTTAACATTTAAGGGGATGAAAAAATAGATGTTATCCGATTCTCAGACCTACCCAATATGCACTCAAAATTTCATCAGAATCGGTCAAGCCGTTTCGGGGGAGTTCAATGTTTAACACCATGACACGAGAATTTTATATATTAGAAAGATTTGACACTAGTGTGTATACCAGTGCCGATGTATTGACGCTATTTTCATATAATTTTTTTTCATTTAAATTTTGCTCATTTTAATTAATTTTCACTTTACAGAAACTTTATTTATGTAATAATTGTAATGTATTTTATGGGGGCACGTGGCCAGATACTCTGACGACAGATGGACACACTGAATAATTAAATTGTCCGGCCCTCGAGGCATTAGAAAGAGAGGCAGGCCTTGTGGTAGGTGGACAGATGAAATAGTGGCGGTGACGGGGCAAAGATGGATAGAGACTGCAAAAACAAAAACTAAATGGAGTTCTTTGGAGGAGGCTTTTACCCAAAAGGGATCCATATAAAACCAGAGATAGAGATAATACCTCAGAGTAATATTAAACAATTGTTATTTTTGCATGGAATCAAATAAAGTTTCATTATTATTATTGTATTTTATATTTTATCTTACTATTAGTTCTTATGTTGCACAATTAATGTTCAAAAACTATTTTGTATAAATATGTTATACTTGCATAAAAGGCATTTATTTTCTTAAAATTTATTCCTTTAGAATTCTTTTTGATGTCATTTCTAATATACTAGACACACCGGTAGTCCGCTTCGGAAACAAAAAGCGCTCTGATAGAGAAGAAGCGGTGCTAGCAACTCTCCCAGCATTCTTTTTTTTGCGCTCTTTTTAATCGAATATACAATATTGTACTGTCCTTGCTTTTGCTAAGCAAAATCATTAATCTAGTCCCATTCTGTCCAATTACTTATATATTCAGCTGTGGAGTAGTAGGATTTAGAACAGAGCGGTGAACTCATATCGCTCAAGGTCGCTCCAGGAGCGTCGCCGGCCTTTAAGGATTACTTACTTATACTTCGTCATTATGCTTGTTAGAATGTAGTAGGAAAAGAAAACTCGTCGGATAATGAGATTTATTTTTACCCCCCTTTGCTTATCGATTTCACCATCCTATTTATCTTTAAATGATCAATGTTAACAATTTGTTATTTTTTAAAGTGATGATAGTATTAATCCTCACTTCTCGGATTAATTACATAAATTTAATTTGAAAACAAAATTTTACATCAGAGTCCCGCATCATTCATAAATTCTGATTTCAAATTGAATTTGTGTTATCAATGTTTTATAATGAGCAGAGGCTCCCTTATAAGCTTTAAGTCATCTTATTATTTCCTTATTAAAAAATATTAGGATGGTAAAAAAGAAACATGAATTAATTATTACTTCCTTTTTTTGAAGGCGGTCGACAATATGGCTTATAAAATTCAATTATTTATTTGTTGTTTCAGGTATGTTCTATGGCCTATTATAGTTATAATAGACGAAGGAGAATTCATAAGGTAAATACCATATTTCTTCATTAGTGGTTAGAGGAAAAAAATACATTGATTTTTAATCAATCTGAAAGACTTCAGAAAATAGAACTATGTCAAGAATAACCTGACCTGTATAAACAAAGAGGATGTTAATACTACGTAATATGAGACGGGACTGCCTAAGCAAGAATTGATATTTAGTTTAGTATGAAACGTGCAGTGATTTGACATAAGTTTGAAATAGTACAGTATCGGGATTGGCCACGAAGTATAATCCGGTTAAGTTTGAAAGCGAACAGTTGCTTAAAACGTAGTGGATATCGGCTATCTCGTTTTTTACATGATTATAGCTGTCATCTGTCAATCTGTCAATGACTGCACCTTTCATGCGATCGAGTGAATCACTTTTTTCTTAGCGAGGTTCTCTAGGCTGTGTATAAATACCACTGGACAGGCTGTTTAATATGTTTGTTTTTGTGCCTATTTGAAGCGCCACTCGCGAGAGACCAGAGGCCTAACTTTGACGTATAATACAAATGGCTGCGAAGGAACGTGCAATACTCTGAAGTATTTTTGTATTTTGTATTAATTTCGTTCGTTTTCGATTCTATATACGTTGATTGTTTTATACTTCAAGAATCAACGTATATAGAACACATATTTTTTGTAAATAGTGAGATCATCGTCACTAGTTTTAGTACCTCAGACTCTCGCTATGGCCAACAGCGCCAAAATGGCGCAAGGACTTTGACAGCCGCCAGTCCAGTGGTAAATAGAAGAGGTCAATGTGCTTCAACAGGGCGCTTCTGTCATTCTAAAGTATTTTATTATGTTCATAATATTCCCATTTACAAAAAGGGGGCGGTGATTTTGAGTTCTTCCTGTGTGAAAAGTTCGTTCCAAATTGAAACTTAAGGCTGAGGCTGGCTACGAAAGAAAATCGTTTCAAATTACTCATCGCTCGTAAAAAATATAAATTTGTAGCGCGATTGCACGAGAGCCATTTTCAATTCTTAATAACTATTGGACAATAACTGTTGATTGATCTTAATTTTTCTTTTCTTTTATTCCTATTTTCTTACTGATCTTTTACGGACATTATAAAAAAAATTAGCTTGCTTACTGCGCCTTTTTCTGCCGTGAAGCAGTAATGTGTAAAAATTATTGTAGTTCGGTCTGAAGGGCACCGTAGCTAGTAAAATTACTGGGCAAATGAGACTTAACATGTCTCAAGGTGACGAGTGCAATTGTAGCGGTAGCTCAGATTTTTTGTCTTTTGCAAAAGTCAGGCAGGGCGTATCATTTACCATCAGCTAAACGTTCTGCTCATCAAGTTCCTTAATGTCAAAAAAACCTTATTGACTTCATTTCATAATTTATACAAGTTTATTTAGCATTACAAGTATTGTTGAATAGCAGTCAGAATTCTTTTATCTTTTACCCGCTGAAACCTACTTATGATTTCAAAGTACTTTTTCATTATTATATTGTATTTCTTTAACTTCCAATGAAGAAAGTCCCTTATTCCAACATTACAGTGACACGAAAAGTAAATGAATTGGAAGGGAAAAGAAAACAATACATTTCCCAAAAACAACTCAACTAAAATACTTGCCTGTTATTTGGCACTTAATAAAGTTGTTCACGAAAGGAACGAAGTAATGAAAGGTCGGGTGCGAGCTCTCTTGGGGACAATTATTTCTGTACAAAACAGGGCCTAATGACAGCCTTTGTTTTACAAAACTTCAAACGATCAAACATCAATTGATGAATTACAATTTCGCTCTCCTTTCGAAACATGTTTTTGATGTAATCTTGTGGAGAACGATAATGTTAAAATTGCAATTCTATTTTTGATACGAATCAAGGTTTACATGAGGTTTTGTTAAAAATATAGGAATGTTTACATCTAAACTATAAGGAGGTAACATTTGTGTTTTTAACCGACTTCAAAAAGGAGGAAAGGGAATGAGAAGGCCTGAAAATGGGTTTACCGAAAATTGTACTAGGTATGTGAAAACATTTTCAGCCAAATGATAGCAACTATGTGTAATTTCAAAATTTCTAGTAAGTGTTAGAGCCTGTTCGAAATAGCCTGAAATCATGTGTCAGGTTGCTGAAAACGTCTAGAAATTCTAGAAAAGTCCAAATTATAAAATGTCTCCTTTAACCAGACTTCGTACCAATATGAAAACCGAATACAAATTTGCACTGTGATAAAAGTAAACGGTCGCCACTTATAACCTAACGCTTATGGCGCAGGTCTAACAAATTAAACTAATTTTTCATTTTACACGGTACAGGCTTTAGCACTTGCATAAAAACTCCACAAAACTTTATACTGCAGCAAGAAAATTAACATAATAATTACTTTTTATTAATTATAAAAAGAACTTACGGAATTAATAAGAAAAATTAATACAATTTGAGTAACTTTTAGATATGAATATATAAAACTTTTAAGTTTACAATTGCAATGACTGAATTTGGTATAGAATGTAGTATACATATAAAATATGAGTGCAATTCACACATGGTCGATGTGAAACCTTCATTAATTTTGGCTTCATTCAAGATAATGAGACGATTGTAAACCATTACATTGAACCTCTAAGCTGCATATGAAGTCCTGGTACATGTTGCTAGGATGACACATGATTTCAACCGCTGTGAAATACATAACTATCACCGCTACCATATTTTTGTACTCCTGGTGTCTATGTTATACATCGTGCGTGTAAACTTCCGAATATATTAAGGTATACTGGCGTCATACATAAGACAATCTCTTCTTCAAGTATGATCGCCTGGTACCAAAACACTGTTTAATGCTTCTCATTTTTAATTAATCAATAATTGGGTCTGCCTCTTTTTAGTGTTGTTCTTAGTGTATTCTATCATATTCTCTACATTTCAATCCTATTCATTTACCTGTTTATTTCTCTATCGTCTCGCTTTTTCGTTTCATTGAGTTCAAATCACAACGATTCTAAAGACGTAAACGACTTCAAAAACTGCTATTAATTATATATAGGTAATGTATATAAGATACATCATGGATTAAATAAAATGTACCTAAATACATTTCACCCTCAATCCCAAGTGAATTCAGAGCTAAACGAAATCTGCTGCAGAAGTTCTCTACTTCTAATAAACACGTTTCATTATATAACATCTTCAGGTCGAGTTAGATCCACTTATCTCCGTGTTATCTTCAATACTCGTTCCTATGAAATAGCTTTTCCTTCAAGTCGGAGATTACGCCGACTTTTGATGTATAAAACTATCTTCAATCGATCAATATAGTTGCTACTAATGGAGGAGATTACGAAACTTTAGTTAGGAAGATAAATATAAATGAAGTTCATGATTCGTTCAGATGAAATAACAAAAAGGATTGAATGAATGAATGAATGAAATATCTTTATATATAAAATCTTTATTGCACACCACAAAATAATTAAACAAAACAAAAATCGAGACCACAAAAAAGAAATAGGCGGCCTAGGATTGTGTGGTTTTGTGAAACCACGGTAAAAGTGATTTTTTTTTTCACATTATAGACACTTAACTAAAATTTTTTGAAATAATATTCCATTAAGGGTATACCAAACGCAAATAAAAGTTTCACTTTAATAAATAACAACATTTACATTAAACACTGACAAAAACAAACAATATAGCGTGGAGCACTGACACAAGTGAGTAATAGTCTATACACTCCCCGGTCAGCTGCTGCGAACTATAGGCGCCGCCCGACCGTCACGCGACATGCAACACACAGACGAAAAAGTTTGAGACGATGTAATAAAAGTTTCACTTTAATATGTCAATCCCGTAACTATTTATATGATATCATTTTTCTATAGATCATTTATAAATCTTGATAGAATATGGCAGCTGTAAAAAAATAGTTTAGAACTAACCTCTATTTTGAGCAAGTCACGCACACTACTGTAAGACGTAGCTTGTCACGCACACTAAAGTATTAAAACTGTCCTGTTTTTATCGGTTGTCTAACAGCATGAGACTATCTAGACGTATAAATCATCTAAGCATTTATCGTCTACTGCTATTCTTTATATTATCGGAGGTTTCCATATCAATGGATTTCCTTCCTTTTTTTATGAAAATTAGGGACGAGACGATCAGCTGATGGTAATTGATACGCCCTGCCATTTAAAATGATATGCCGCTCAGGATTTTTGAAAATCAAAAAAATTCTGAACGGCACTGCAACTGCGCTTGTCACCTTGAGACATAAGATATTAAGTCTCATCTGCCTAGTAATTTCACTAACTACGGCACCCTTCAGACTGAAACAATAATGTTTACACATTATTGCTTCGTGGCAGAAATAGACGCCGTTGTGGTACCCATAATCTAGCCGGCTCCTGTGTAAAGGAGCCTCCCACTTGTATTCTCTTAGCAGTACAGTTTTGATTTAACTTTTAACATTAGCAGTTTTACCACTTTTTACGGTATTTCATCGTGGTTCACTTTATAATAAGATTTAATTAATAGGTATCTGAAAATATTTCTTTTTACTAAAACAAGAAACAAAATAACCAAGAAGTAACATTTTAATAGCAACGATTCTGTTCAAGTCATCTACAGGGTGTTGTTTTAAATGTGTATTTTTATTACTAAGGGGGATTATTTGGATAAAATGTCGTCTAGGTGTGTACCATCACGGCACCGATTTGCCGTGAAGCAGTAAAGTATAAACATTATTGTGTTGTTCGAAAAGCAAGTAACTAGAGAGATTACTATGCTAATGAGAGTTATCATGTATAGCCGCTTCGAATTATTTATTCAATAAAATATCCTGAGTATATACAACACACCATTATAATCTGTTTGTAAATGGAAGTCTAGTTTGTATAAATTCCATAATTAGATTAATTTATTCAAAAAAAATCTTGATATACCCTTACAATAATTATTCACGTCTATTTGTTCAAATATATAATTCAAAAATTCAAATATTTTTATTCAAAATAGGATGTGAAATCACTTATTGAAAGTCAAAAAACTACCACCCATTCCAAAATGAATGCCTCAGGCCTGAGAAGAATGGGCGCAACAAACTCAGCGGGCTTTTTTTTTCATCAAAAATATATTTTACAATTAAAGTAACATTAACAAAGTAACATTGTACAATTAAACTTATTATTTAATAGCCCGAGGGCGGTCAATCCATTCCCAATGTGTGGTATCATTAAGAAAGTCATTTATGTTATAGTAACCTTAACCAGACAGACGTTTTTTAACAATTCTTTTAAATAAAGGAACGCAAGAATGTTTCAGACAATTGCAATACAAGTTAAAGACAAATAATTATGGTTTGACAAGTATTCTACAAGTTTTGTATAAAACAACATTTTGACTTGTTTCTTGCCGTAAACGAGGGGTTATGATTTTATGTACCTGTCTCTTTTTACTGTCGCGCTTTTTCATTTCATCGACGTTCACAAATCACAATGATGCTAAAGAAGTGTTTACTTCAAAAAGAATTACGTGTCGGTTCATACCACGGAGGTAAGGTAGGAGTAAAAAAACGCACGAAAAAAAACAAACCTGCTTCTTTGGTTAAATTGGCCGAAAATAAGTATACTTCTAGAAATTTGCATTGTATTTCAAAAGACTCAGATTATACTTTATTCATACTAGTATGATAATACATTTATCATTATATATAAATCTTATTGCCACCCATTTCCAGACAAAGACATAACTGCAGGATCATTCTGAATTATATTACCTTTCCCTTCACGCACCCAATAAAATTCCATTGAGCTCCTGTTGTTGGCAGTAAATACTTGTAAAATGGGTTTTCCAACAATATACTACGTTCGGCGGAAAATGAAAATATCTGCAGCGGAAACATATATTTCTTTTACGTCTATTGAAAGTAAAAGAAATACTAATAGATACTAGCCAAGTACGAGAATATCATACAATCGAAAGTCGACATTGCAAAGAATAATTGGATCACAAATTAAGCGTAAGATCTGAAGTTATTAGATCCATTTTGAGGTTCTGCTAAAATTTGCATTTTACCTTTAACATTTAAACGTATTTACATGCATTTTGTTCATTTATTCATTAGAAAATTTATTGAAGCAGGCGTAACTTTGCGGACATGCATAATTATCCAAATGTTTTGAGTTCTCTTTATTGATAATTCCGCCAATATTTGTCTTCAAACAATTCGAGACGTGTTTCGCCTCTACACGAGGCATCCTCAGGAGATATTGACTCGCCAAACTCTGGCACGAGATTCAGTGAGGATGCCTTGTGTAGATGCAAAACATCATTATTAATTATAATTACATACATTGTTTCTTGATGCCTGATATAAATTTACAATGACATTCTCCTAGGCAAAATGAAAGAGCCACCCTTAATGTATTAAATTCCTCTAGATGGCTCACTAGGAAACACTGTGCAGAGCCGACTAGTGATTACAATTTTATTTAATGTTAATAATGAATGTAATAAAACTAAAACTTACAATATTTATCTAACTTTAAAATATACCTATCTTATAATAAGGAACTTTATACAATTAAATTAGCACACACAGTATTTTTTATTGCTTAAAATATTAGTACCTGGACGACCGAGCTCGGATTTTTAAGAAGGTCTTGAAGAAAAAAAAACTAATAGGACAACTGGATTCGAACCGGGGTCTTCTGCTTTTCGGATCACCCAATGTCGCATTTAAGCTATTATAGTCTTGTATGTAGTGGCGAAATTTACCTTTGTATCCTAATGTTATTTTAAGCAGTTTCTCATTAAAACACCGATAAAAGTACATTTTATAAAATTAAAACTTAGATCTAGTTAGATCGATTTCTCGCCCCCGAAACTATCTGTGTACTTAATTTCATTAAAATCGTTGGAGTCGTTTCCGTGATTCAGATTATATATATGCAAGAATTGGTCGTTGACAGATGTAAGATTAAACTAATTAAACTAATTTAAAACCTATATTTCTATCAGCAGCAAGACACACTGTTTGTCGAGCGATAAAATTATTGTATCCTTATCGGGAAACAATTCGCAGGATTTGAGTTTTACTCGGTGGAGTTTTTTTATGAAAATAAGTAACGAGACGAGCAGGACGCTCAGCTGATATTTATTGATACGACCTACCCATTACAATGCAGTGCCGCTAAGGATTCTTGAAAAACCCAAAAATTCTGAGCGGTTCTACAATTGCGCTCGTCACCTTGAGAGATAACATGTTAATAATTTCACTAGCTACGGAATTTCAAAGCTTTATCCAAGAACTCTACGATTCACACAAATTTAAAAACCATAATAAAGGAAATATATGATCACATTTCATGATTGAAGGATTTTGTGAGTTTCTCCCATATTTCAAACGACTTGTTCACGGTTGACTGAAATTATTGGCAATATATCAATCTCGTTCCATAATATTCTCCACGTACGTTCTCATACGTTCCGTCAACTTTGCATAGAATCTAAATAGAAATTGTACAAACACTACCTAAGAACAATAGCTTTTTTTATTACGGCAACTATTAGATGTTTGTGTGGGTGGCATCTTAACACTCAATGGTATCTTTAAAATTTTGTAACATACGCTTCGTGTTATTTTATATTGAAATTAATAAAATACTTAATTATTACTGATTATGTGTGATCCTAGTGTCTTTATTTTTTTTATGGAATTGGAGGACAAACGAGCGTACGGGTCACCTGGTGTTAAGTGATAACCGCCGCCCACATTCTCTTGCAACACCAGAGGAATCACAAGAGCGTTGCCGGCCTTTAAGGAAGGTGTACGTGCTTTTTTTGAAGGTACCCATGTCGCATCGTCCCGGAAACACCGCACAAGGAAGCTCATTCCACAGCTTTGTAGTATGAGGAAGAAAGCCCCTTCCTCCCCAGATGGTGGGGATGATATCCTAATTTGTGACGTGGAATTCGGCGGCAGGAATCAGGTTAAACAGCTCTTTGGAACACTCCCCGTGATAAATGCGGTAAAAGACACACAATGAAGCAACGTCTCTAAGCAACGCCAAGTGACCCAGCCGTTCACAGAGCACTGGGTCCCCGACAATTCGAGCTGCTCTGCGTTGCACGCGGTCAAATGGATCGAGCAAATACTGGGGTGTGACAGACCAGAGATGACAGCAATACTCTATGTGTGACCGGACCTGCGCTTTGTAGAGTGCTAGAATGTGGGCCGGCTTGAAGTATTGCCGTGCTCTATTAATGACCCTCCAGATAACTACTTCTTGTAATATTATTTTTACAAAGTTTTACTACGGAACCCGGCATTTTAGACTCAATTATTAACAAAGCTTAACAGAACATGTGGCACGTCAACGTCACACAATGTTCGAGACAGGGTCGAGTACGCAAATTTGGGCGTAGTAAAAGTTGCCGAACTTTGCGACTACGCCTGCGCAATCTAGTTGGAGCGCAGCGGAGACCAATCCTTAATCTAGGTTGTAAGATCATACTGTCATTATTGTTTTAAAAAAGTGGTAATGAGTTTCATGCCACTTTTTCACATTAAAAGCTCAACTTTGAAAAAAATAAATGTTATAAAATTAAAAAAAAATTACACTGCAAGATGACTAGTCATGCTGTTAAAGCCGGTAGTTTAGTGGGATATTAATCTTAATGGCGCGTTGCGGTTTGACCAAATTGACTTTGGATGTAATTTTTGTAAACCAAATCATATATACTCTACGGCTACTAAAGAGCTTCCACAAAATAAAGTTAAATTAAGTCCTCAACCTTCTAACTTCTAAGTATACGTTGCTGCAACTTTCATCTTTCAGATTTAACCAGAAAAAGTCAGGGTGCACCGTTAGTTCGAATACTACGTAAGAGAGTAGTAATTAAAGTATGGCGATTGGCCACGAAGTACAATCCGGCTGAGTTTGAAAGTGAACAGTTGAATTAAACGTTTTTTTTCGGCTATCTCTGTTTTTTACAAAATTATAGCCGTCATCTGTCAATCTATCAATTAATGCACATTTATACAATCGAGCGAATCGCTTTTTTTTAGAGAGCTTCGCCAGGTTGTATTAAACCAATGCCTGTCGAAAGTCAACTATCAACTGTCAACTATACAATACGAAAATAGTTTTGCGAACAAAGAGGTTTCGTAACGTACACAGCTATTTTTATCAACAGAGCTCTCAAGAGTTACCGACTGTGGCACTAATAGAGAGTGACATAAAGTTTTATGTGCAGACTTAATGAATAGCATAGGCATAGTATATAAAATTAATAAAACTATAATAATAATAATAATAGCCTTTATTAACAATCTATAAATAAGTTCTGTTAAATTTCTTATCTTAAATCTACTGTTTTAATCTAATATATTAAATTCTCTTGTCATGGTGTTAAACTTTGAACTCCTCCAAAACGGCTTAGTACATATTGGGTAGGTCTGAGAATCGGACAACATCTATTTTTCATCCCCCTAAATGTTAAGGGTGGTCCAACCAATTTTTTTTTTTTGGCATTTTTTTTTAATTTGTTTGTTTATGAGTCAGCATTAAAAATACATACAACTTCAAATTTTCACCCATCTACGATCAACAGTTAATTTTGTATCGCGATTTTAATATCGGCAATACAACGTTTGCTGGGTCAGCTAGTTTGTTTATATAAAAGTACCTTTGTAATTATTTACTGTACTAGATACCGGTTTCTAGATTGTCTTGCTTTCTAGCATAGGCCTCGCCAAGTGTTCTCAACAAAGATATATCTCTTGCTTTCCTGATCCAAGTCGCACCTGCCACCATTTGAATATCATCTTCCCATCTTAGATACCGTCTTCCTTTATTTCTGGTATTATATCTTGGACACCATTCTGTCACTTCTTTAGACCATTTCTCACTCTTACTTCTTACCATGTGTCCAGCCCATTTCCATTTCAATTGTTTGATATGATATTTTATACATATGACATTGGTTCGTTTTCTTATTGTTGCTAGCCTAATTTTATCTTTAAGTTTTATGGTAATTATACTTAAATTAATAAATAATAATCTTTTAAATTCTCTGCAACTTTGCCACTTGTACTATTATGTTTTCGATAGAAGATTTTATTTACTGGTACCTGTACTTTAGTCTTAGAATAGCTTGTGCAGTTTGATCTTGCAATTAAAAAAATAACTAAAAATGCACGTTAATTATTCGAAAATGTATTCTGGGAAATCTGTTAGGATAGCCGATGTTAAAATATTGGCCGGAATACGAACAGGCGACAATTGCACAATTCATAACATGTCCATATCTGTTAAAAGAACAATTGGTTTTAGCAAAACATTTCGTACCGAGTCACCAACGAAGACCTGCGTCACCTACCCCCGCGAGAAATCACGGTGCTGACGCGCTTCTTCAATTAAATCGTCCGTACTGGGTACTTCCCACCGTCGTAGAAGCTCAGCCGAGTCATCCTGATTCCCAAGCAAGCCAAGTATCATGTATACTGCCAGTTACCGTCCCATAACTTTCTTCACTTATGTCCACCAACTCAAAAGTCTTCAAGAAGCTACTGTTACTGCAAATAACGCCTCATCTTCAGCCACGCGACGAACAGTTCGGTTTCCGTGCCGTTCACTCCAGCACTTTACAAGTTGACGAAGGTACTGCACCACCCCGCTACCGCCAACAACAAGCGAGAGCAGTCTGTCGCAGTATTCCTCGATATGGAGAAGGCGTTCGATCCCGTCTGGCACTTGTGCACAAACTCTCCACGTCTACTACTTTTTTTATGGAAAAGGAAGACAAACGAGCGTACGGGTCACCTGGTGTTAAGTGATCACCGCCGCCCACATTCTCTTGCATCACCAGAGGAATCACACGAACGTTGCCGGCCTTGAAGGAAGGTGTACGCGCTTTTTTTGAAGGTACCCATGTCGTAAAGTCCCGGAAACACCGCACAAAGAAGTTAATTCCACAGCTTTGTAGTACGTGGAACCTTGCAAACCGCACTGTGGAGAACCGCCACACGTCCAAATGGTAGGGATGATATCCTAACTTGTGGCGTGTCGTGGTCGAAGTCGACGGTGGAATTCGGCGGCAGGGGTCAGGTGAAATAGCACTTCGGAACACTCCCCGATAATTTGAGCTGCTCTGTATTACACGCGGTCAAATGGATCGAGCTGATGGGGTGCGCCAGACCAAAGAAGACAGAAATACTCCATATGTGGCCGCACCTGCGCTTTGTAGAGCGCTAGAATGTGGGCCGGCTTGAAGTATTGCCGTGCTCTATTAATGACACCCAGCTTAAAAGGGTTAAATTGGACTAGGTTCAATTTACCCCATTCCGTGAGCTTCTCAAGAGAGGACTCGATAGAAGACACAAGTTTCTCCCGGCACTGATCGAAGATTTGCCGAGAGAGACCTGCATGGCCCGTGTTTGCGGCATCCCCAGTGCTGCCGTCTTCATAGCAATGTATATTGGAGGTGTCCAACATATCATTGATATGCAGAAGAAACAGCGTGGGAGATAGCATACAGCCTTAGGGCTATCCAGCATTCACGGGCTTCGGGTTCGAGCAATGTCCGTCGACAACGACCTGTATGCTGCGCCTAGTGAGGAAGCTGGAGGTCCACTTGCACAAGCTCTCGGGAAGCCCAAATGATGGAAGTTTTGAGAGGATCGCCTTGTGCCATACACGATCAAAGGCCTTCGCTATATCCAGGCCAACTGCCAGGCCTTGCTCCTTGCTTTCAATAGCCCCAGCCCATCTTTGTGTTCGGTATACCAGAAGATCACCTGCCGACTGACCATGGCGAAAGCCGTATTGTCGGTTGTTGATCAACTGGTGACCCTGTAGGTATACCAAGAGCTGACGGCTAATTATGCTCACCATGATTTTGGAGAGCATAATTAGCCGTCGTAGGTAATAGCAATAGGCCTGTAGTTTTCCAGATCCGAACTGTCTTCTTTTTTTTGGATCGGATAGACAAGGGCTGACTTCCATGAGTCAGGGACTACGCCTTTTGTATATGAGTGCCGGAATAAACGCGTAAGCACCGGCGTCAACTCAGGGTCACACGTTCTAAGCACGTTTGGAGAAATGCCATCCGGCCCGCTCGAATTCCTGACGTCCAACGAAAACAGAGCTCGCCTAACAGTTTTCTGTCTGAACTCTACTTCAGGCCTATGCCTGAGCTCTGACACCGCGGGATGGTCGGTGATGTTTTTCCGTTGTCGTCAAGAGTCGAGTTGGAGGCAAAAAGAGCGCACAGGAGATCGGCTTTCTCTTTTGCCGTATGAGCCAGGGTGTCATTCCTCATGTGCAGCGGCGGCCGGTTGAAGTTACAAAGAGCAGCTTTCGACCAACGACAAAATCGGTGAGCAGCTTTCCAGTTCCGGTCAAGTAAGGAAAGCTGCTCGCCGATTTTGACGACGTGCTTCAATTTCACACGGGCTATTTGCCGCTTAAAAAATCTGGAGGCACGGTTACATTTCCTCTTAAGAACTTTGCAGTTCGGATCCTTTGACCCTAGCGCCGCAACCCAAGTTCGATACGCCTGTTTTGACCTATTTGGAAGACAGACGTTTTCAAGTGGCGGTTGAAGACGCCCTGTCCACGGAACGCCACATTCGAATCGGTGTCCCCCAGGGAACCTGTCTGTCACCCGTCTGCTACAGCAGATACACGAATGATATCCCAGTCGCCGACGTCGCCATGTTAGCGTTGTATGCCGACGACGCGGCGCTCATTACCACCTCGCTGAATGCCCCGCATGCAGCGCTGAAAATGCAGCGAGCACTGGACGCGATTCCCACCTGGCTGAAAGACTGGAGAATCAAGTTCAACGCAGCGAAGACTCAGGTCGACTCGAAGACCCCTGGAGTCACTCATGGGCGAAACCGTCGAATGGTCCCCGAAGTCCAAATACCTCGGTGTGACCATCGACAGAACCCTCATGATGCGGCCCGTATATTATAACTGTGCGTTGTATATAATTTCGGCTTTAGTGCCCATGTTTTATTTATTTATTTTAAAATATAATTTAAGGATAATTATCATATAAACTATCTTAACGTTCTCTCGCACGTTCAGAGATATGGCAAATTAAAAAAAATGTAATGCTTTTGACTGACAACAGACTGAAATCACTATTAATATTTTTTTAGTGTGTAGTTTGCGTTACGTAATTTTATCTCTAACTCTTAGCTCGCATTAGATCCAGCCTTACAAACTGTCTATTTCTTCAATAAGTCTATGATGTCAACCTATAGTATAGCAAGAATATCGACATAATCAGACGTCTACATGAATAAAGATGTTCCCTTTCATCTAATCTTGTTGACACCATTGAAGCTAGAGATTAGAGTGGCGTTCCGGTGTGACTTTGAACATTTATATCATAAATCGTATTATGTAGAAACTATTCATTACTGTGAAATGTGACAGATATTAATACAGCATATATAGTCACAACAAGCATGCACTAATCGGAAAATATGGAGCATTTATATGCATAAATTCTTATTTATCGTATGTAAGATAATACAGCAAGCAAGATAATGAAATAGTGTTCTGAATAACAATATTGTGCAGTCTCCGTAATCCCTGCATCGCTCATGTGATTCCTCTGGTAGTGCAAGTGAATGTGGGCGGCGGTGATCACTTAACACCAGGTAACCCGTGCGACCGTTGTCCTCCTTTTCCATAAAAAAGTAACGGGATGCACTCCGGGAGGGCTGGCAGGAGTGAAAACTTGAACATTAACGTTGTGAATTTTTTAATATTTTGGAATGGTTAGGGAATAATTTCGCAGAAATTGCTTTATTTATCAGTATACAAGTACTAGCATTTGTGTGGTTAAATGAAATTTTCATTTATTTAGAGATTCGATCCCTCGACCTCGCGGTGTTTCGGCTTCGCAATCACAATGATTTATCCACTGGTCCAATAACCGTATGATCATTAAGTTAGAAATATAAATCTTTCATTCATACTTTCAACGACTGCCTTACGAATTTTTTATCAGGTCACGTGTCCTGACGCGAGTTTAACATTTTATACTCATCCCAAGAAAAGTGCTTAACGCCGCTAAAGAAGTTTTCACTTCAAAAATAGTCGCGATTCGTAGTAAAATGTCTTGCGCGCGGTTAAAAAGATTAGACAATTAACTGTCATAGATACGGCGCGACTAGTATACTTAATTATTTCCATAGTATTATGTCCTATGGTATATTGCTATGGGGCAATGCTGCCGATATTAATACAATATTTGTGCTGCAGAAGAGGGCTATTCGCGCTATTTAAAACCTAGGTCCTAAAGAATCATTGAGAGCAAAATTCAAAGAAATTAACGTCTTGACTGTTGTTTGTATGTTCATAGGCACATAAGTGAATTTGCTAGAATCTGTCATAACTAATATGTTTAACACCAGGAACACACATAAGCTTGTAATGCCTACTACTCGACCAAGTCGAGTTAGTAAGTCTTTTGTAGTGCGATGTATATGCTTTTACAACAAGATCCCAGAAGATGTTCAAAACAAAAGAATTACGTTATTCCAAAGAATTGTTAAAAACGTTTGTGTTGTAAAGGTTTCTATAACATAAATGACTTTCTTAATGATACCACAGATTGGGAATGGAGTGAGCGCTCTCAGGCTATTAAATAATAGGTTTAATTGTACTATATTACTTCGTAAACATATTTTTTGATGAAAAAAAAGCCCGCTGAGTTTGTTGCGCCCATTCTTATCAGGCCTGAGGCATTCATTTTGGAATGGGTGGTAGTTTATTTGACTTTCAATAAGTGATGTCACATCCTATTTTGAATAAAAATATTTGAATTTGAACTGGCTTGGATTTCACAAACCGGGCTCAAATTTTCGTGTTCAAGTCTCTATACATCTAATAAATATTAGTGTGTTCGGGTCTTAATAGTCAATAACTCACATAAACATCTAAATACAGGTGACCATTGTGGGTTTAAGACTCTTGACAAAGCTGGGGCGTTGTGAGTGGGAACGTTGGAGATAAGATGAGTGCTCGGTTACCATGGCAACCAGTCGATACCACAGCCCGACGCCGGCCGTGTTTAAGTGCTAATAGATAAACACTTGAAAGAAGCTTTGATGAACGAAGTAGTACTATTTATCGCAGCTATAGAATAGTTTTAATTGGATACTTTAGAAAATAGACGTATTATACTTATATTACCAGGTAACTTTTTCAAAAAAAAAATTTAAATTTCAAATTTCTATATTTGTTAATATTATATATACAAAATTACTTATAATCTACTTATTAAAGCAATTTAATATTAAGCCTTATATATGTAGGTATCAGAAAACTTATTTCTACAACCTTATCTACGTATTGAGGGATAAAACTTTATTATGCTTAAAAAAACTAATACATTAGGTTTGTAAGGGAAAATCCAGGAAACTGGGAAAACCTGGCTATTTGCTATCACTTAACCTAACTTAAGACTAATAACTAGAGCTTAAAACTAACTTAAAACTAAGGTAAATAAATACATAAATATGTATATACGAAATATATGTATATAGGTAACTTTTCATGTACCTAGCTTGCCATAAAAACTGAAACAAAGAAAAAATATTTTTCAATTGAAAATAACATTAATTACAGTGTGTTACTTTAATACATAAATATAAAACAATTAAAAATATAAAAAGCTTATTCGAAGTGGTCTTCATTGGCTGTAATACAGTCCTTTAAATGTTGAGGCCCTTATTGAGGTAGTGGCAATGAGTTTCTTGCTACTTCTTCTCATTAGCTCAACCCGGAATAAACAAAATAAGAATTTTTTTTTACATTAGTTTGTGTCATTTCCGTGAACAACATGAATAAAATGATTTTGATTTGATTTGTTTTATATAATAACTTAGGTTTCAAACTATCTCATAATGATATTTTGCGAGACAGATCTCGAATTAATATTCTTAATAGTAGTTGGTCATAGTATTTACCGTAATCGCTTGGCATTGCCTTATTTACACTCTAGATTAGTTTAATTAAATAAATATATATATTTACGCACTTAACATACAGCCGTGACTGCGTGCGAAACATAATTCAAACATTTTATGTAAATAACTAACCAAACTTTTTTGTTTACATTTTACATTATTTCAATTAATTTAACAAAACGGCCTTACAAATAAACTTGGTATTAAGTAATAACTGAGAATAAACCAAGAATATGCAAAAAGTTTACAAATAGACATTTTAGTTATCATTGGTTTATTCGGACGTATAACGTTTCACGCGTTTATTTGCAAGGCTGCCTGACATTCGTAAAACTTCACAATTATCATTGTTATGACAGTGTTGTCAGCGATATAGTCAACATTTTGCATATTCTTGGTTTATTCTTAATATCTATTTTATTTGTAAGGCCATAAGTGAATTGTCAAAATGTTAAAAATAAAGGATTAACTGACATTACAATATTTGTTACAAAGGGTTTTTTTCTTATAATCGAGTAAATTTGATTTTATTTTGAAATATTCTTGTTTGATGCCAGAAATACCAAAGAATATGTTATAATAGTACAAGTAGTAATATAAATGTTCTAAATAAAAAAAATCGTTAGTTTTCATTTTTAAACTGAAACTTTTATAACATCGCCTTAAATTTTTTCATCCATCCATCGCATGTCGCTATACAGCCGTCCGCGGAGTAGGGAAAGTGGAATCATTAATTTCAATAACTACTTTCAAGTCAGGTTGGTCCAGTAGTCACCTGACAAAGGATTTTTTAATAAAATTTAATTTTTATTTGATAAATAAGTAAAGCATAACAAAAAATAACATATAAGTTAATTAGTTCTTATTATTAATATTATGATAAGTTTTTTTTTCTTTCGTTTAATAAGCTCATAATATTATGTTATTCTTTTTATGAAAAAATTGTGTCACTTGCATATCGGTATCATAAAATTCCTGTACACAATTCCTTTTTTAAATTTTCGTTTCATGTTCTGAAATAACGTTGTACAATTTTAAGCATTTTATGAAACGTAATTCATGAAATTTATGTCATATTTTGAGTAATTAGCTGTGTAATTTCTACGCTTTGAAGGATTAAAGTCCTGAAAAGATAATTCACAAAAAGTATTCCTTACATTTGCTCTCTTTATGACAAAAACATATTTACATACAAAGTGTGAATTCGTGAAGAACGCGACAGTATAAATACATTCGTAATGAATAACTCATGTCGTGATCTGTATCCTTCGTGAGTAATATATTATTAAAAGCGCATATATTACAACAATATAGAAAAACATGCAAGCGCCTATTTAATAAATTTTAACTGCTCCACGAAAACCAAATGGCGGATACATGTCAAATTCAATGGTAGTAGAAATGATTCTAGTACTACTTACGGGGCTTAGACGAAATAGGATGAAGTATCAACTAGATTAGCCATGCGCGTACCCGTAAGGTACAGGCAAAAAGTAGTAGAATATGGTGAATTTGCTTGGTCTTTGTTCCATGAGTGATAAAATGAACTTACTACTGCAGATTTGATTGAATACTTATACTTATTATGTTGATAATAATTAACATTTTTAAACATTATTTATATTCATCTAATGAATTTCTGTATCACGTATTAGTATGCTTGTTCTTGTAGGCTCATATCTTTGTCCTTGTAGGTGGTGTTTTTGCAACACTCCATTGCTACTCAACTTCACCACTTAAATTAGTGTCAATTACGCAATATTTATAAATAACCTACTAACACAACCAACGTATTGATTGCAAGTGGAGGCAGCGACCAAAAACAAAAGAGAAACTGAGAAATAGACAAATGTTTTTAGTAAGTATTTTATTTTTAACAATTGCTTTTGTATGTTGTGATTTCGAACATGAACCTTAGGTATTTATTGTTAGCTTGTCACATCCAGGTATATACTTCATCCTAGAAGTAGACAGAAGTTGGAAAACATCATCAAATATTTAAGAACAAAAGTATGCGTCTGTAATATATAGGCAAATGTTTTAGTTTTTTAAGTGTTTTCGCGTATCTTTTTATGCTTGTGTATATAGCGTATATAACGGAATTTTTCAACGTCTTTTTCACCTGCTTCAATTCATCCGAATTATATAAATAACAATACTATGGCCATGTATACTAGGACCACAAGGTTTATTTACATCATCACACATGATATCAGAAGAAATTGAACCATTTTTTTATTTATTTGCAATAAAAACTTTATATTTTTATTTAAATTTTATTACTACTACTATACTATTATACAGATTTAGTTATTTTGTTAAGTAAGTCATTGACAAACAGGTATTGTGGACATGTTTCTGCGACTTATTTGATAATTCACGTCTTTGGGCCTATTCAAATACAGAAACGTCACCTCGTGTCCTTTTCTAAGTTGTTCGATGCCTCGACTAAACTTATATGCCACTCATTCCATATATGACGACCCATATAGCCGAATTCGAATCCCGGTAGGTGCAATCATTTATATGATGAATATGGATGTTTGTTTTCGAGTCATGGATGTTTATGTGTGTTTAAGTAAGTATATTGTATTAAATATATCGTTGTCTTGTACCCATAGTATAGGCTTCGCCTAGTTTGGGGCAAGATAATTTGTGAAAAAGTGTGTCAATATTATTATTCCTTCCACCCCAATCTATCTTTATAGAGTGACTCAAAGAGAAAATATTAGTTTTTTTTTATTTTCTGCAGTAGGTCCATTATATTATAGGCTTGGGCGTGATGTGATGTCGCTGTTATGAATCTCATTTTAAGTAATTAGACTTTAGGAAAATTTATTGAAGTAGGCGTTACTTTGCGGAAATCCATAATTATACAAATGATTTGAGATTTCTTTAGTGTTAAACAAATTTAGTCCCATCACCTTTGTTGCGTATCTCTTCCGGGGGTAATACGTCATAACAGCCGACCAATCACAGCGCGTCATTTCATGGGACGAGGGTATAAATGTATGGAAGCCACTCTGGCTTCCATACTTGATTCAGTCTCGTGCCAGATTTTGGCGAGGCAACACGTCCTGAGGATGCCTCGTGTAGAGGCGAAACACGTGTCGAATTGTTAATAGACAAATATTGGCGGAATTAACACAAAAGAAAACTCAAATCAAAGTTAGTTACCTGTCCATCATTTCCTGTCTCCTTTTCACTTTTCAGGTCTAAGGCATATAATTTCGGTGGTAGTTTTTGATGTTAAATAACTGATTTTAAGTTTTAGGTTTTGAAAAAAATATAGGAACTTGATTTGATAATATCGTCATGGATTATGCGAACTCAGGACAATATAAACATAATATAATAGTTAGCTTTCCGTTGCGAGTCCTTCCTGAGTGTTTGTATTCACATAGCTTCAATGTTGCCTTTGATTGATCGCCCTTCTTTTGACACACCCAAATATTTTACCAGATGCTTTCCAAGCAAATTAAATTTACACATTAAGTAAATATTTTATGGGAAAAAACAATGACTGAGCAGGTGGCCATGAATGGATTGGTTACAGACACCATCTTTGACCAGGCAGTCATATTTTTTTTTTTGGTTTATTAACGACATATTTTGTCACAATACTATACAATATTTATGTGTATTGTTAATTAGCTCGTTGATTGATCTCAATAAATTTGGACCATCCATCCTGTGCCATCCGTCTGTTTTAAAGTAAGTTATTAACATTAACCCAATTTCCTATTTCAGCAATATCAGCAAACAGTATAATATTATCATGTTTATTTTGAATTAGATATGGCAAATCATTGACGTAAACCAGGAACAAAAAAGGTTCCAAGATTGAGCCCTGTGGTACACCTATTGATATGATGATTGATCTTATCCCATTAATGTGTACTATTTGAATTATACTAAACAAATACGATTTTAATATATAGAAACATTTCTAACCCATTGGACTGCGCTAAGGATTGCCTTAGCGCAGTCCATTATAATGGGCAGAACATATCTCTTATCATCAGGTAAACGTATTGCACGTCATAAAAGCCTATTTGTTCAAATACATATGTGTGATTTCTATACAAAAAAAGCCAGAAGGTTTTAAACACCAGGTATCCAAACAAACTCATAATGCCCTTCTGTAGAACTGCATCTTTTAGTAGAAATTGTTACAGCATGTCTGTGAAAATATATAATAAATTGCCCAATGAATTGAAAGATTTACCTTTCAAAGTTTTTAAAAGGAGACTGCATCAGTGGTTAATAAATAAGTGCTTCTATAGTTTAAATGAATTTTTCAATACAAAATGAATTAGTCTATTTGATAATAATATATGTAAATTAATATACTTTTATGACATTGATTTTGTTAGCATTATACATAGAATGAATCATTATTTACGTCCCATATTATATTTATTTTAAAATGATAGCATTGTGAAATCCGACATGTTTCGGTATAACAGTAGTGTTTAGACAATTTTCTAACATATTTTGCATGTCAATTGACGAAACATATTGGATTATAAATAATATTATGTTAACATCTTAAGTACAATGTTTCCTGCAAATAAAATTTCATTTCATTTCATTTCAAAAACGCAAAAATGTAGTTCAGATTAAATAATTAATGAAATGAAACAAAACACAACCAAAAGTAAAAAATTATTCTGAACATAATACGAGACAATGTTTTTATTTGTTTATCTTCTCTCCGATGAATAAATAATACTCGCAAAGCTTCAAAGCTATTAAACTTCTGAAACGACAGCGACGGTTCGGCTGGCGTGCGTCTTCGGAGACGAAACGAAATTTGATAACTCTCTCCCAGACGGCCTCATCATCATAATTCTTCTTGATATTAATTATAGCCCTATATAAAATATTACTTATTTCTTTTACCAGTGGGAGGCGCTTATTTCTGCCGTATTGCAGTTATATGTAAGCATTATTGTGTTTCGGTCTGATGGGCGCCGTAGCTAGTGAAATTACTGTGCAAATGAGACTTAACATCTTGTGTCTCGAGGTGACAAACGCAATTGTAGTGCCGCTCAGAATTTCTGGGTTTCTCAAGAATCCTGCACTGTATTTTAATGGGCAAGGCGTATCAATTACTATCAACTGAACGTCCTGTCACGTCCCTTACTATTATAGAAAAAAACAGAAATATAAAAGTCCCTAGTACAGTTAGTATTTGGGGTTAGTCACTAACTAAAACTGAGATGTGCAATGCTCTCTTTATCATCCATGCTTATATGAATTCGGTTTTCACTGTTATATTTAATCCCAGAAGTGAGGGTAATCACTTTAAAAATATTACAAATTGTTTATATTAGCAGGAGCGACATCTCAAGTCAATTTCCTAATATGCAAATATTGGAGTTGACCAGGTTATCAACTGTAAAGTAGATCCTGTAGATGAAGTTTCGAGTTAGTAAGTCTTTTGTGAGGCGATGTATATGCTTTTACAACAAGATCCCAGAATATGTTCAAAACAAAAGTATCATGTTATTCAAAAGAATTGTCAAAAAACGTTTGTGTGGTAAAGGTTACTATAACATAAAAGACATTCTTAATGATACCACAAATTGGGAATGTAGTGACCGCCCTCAGCCTATTATATAATAAGTCTAATTGTACAATATTACACTGTAAACATATTTTTTCGATGAAAAAAAAAAGCCCGCTGAGTTTGTTGCGCCTGTTCTTCTCAGGTCTGAGGCATTCATTTCGGAATGGGTGGTAATTTTTGGCTTTCAATAAGTGATGTCACATCCTATTTTGAATAAAAATATTTAAATTTGAATTTGAAGTCAATCTGAGAGTTGAACAAAGCATACAAGATTTTATAAACGATACGTCTATCGAACGGTTGGCTCAGTTAGAATGAGCGCTCGCACGAAACGCGAGAGGTCGCGGGTTCGAGTCCCGCATCGTTCATAAATTTTTGTTTACAGTTTTATTTGTGTACTATTATAGTTCTAACAGTGTTAATTATATGTAGCCAAGAAAAGTGCTAATTAGTTGTAAGGTATCATAACTTACTAGTAATTCTGTAATTACATGCAGGTAAAGTATTTTTTGCTGATTTGTCAACGTAGCGTCCACTGATTTAGCGTCCACATGGACGATGTTGCGGCCAGTAGCTAGTTTCATCCAATTAGCGAAGTACCTGTTAGTATTTTTGGAGACACATCATTATAATTTAACAGAAATTTGGCCGCCTGATTTATTAATAGATAAGGAAGGCACATAATAATAATAAAAATTTCCTTTGTCCAGCAGTGGATGTCTTCCGGCTGATGATGAGGATGATTAGACATATGAATAAGGGTACACTTAGGGGTATATATATATATATATTGGTTTTTATGGTAATAACTATATTTATTGACTTATTTAAGGTATTAAACTAAACTACACCACTTGTTAAATTACTATATTAACAATTATTGTTCTAATGGTGAATAAGCGGATCTCTACTATTAGTTATAATGGTTAAAATGGTTACTCGGACCCGCCCCTGTAATGGTTATAGACGAATGGTTAATGGTAACTGGGACCGGCCTGATCAATGGTTAAACGCGTACTGGCTTACCAAAGCTAACAACAAGGTTATATGTAATTAATTTTATCTAATGAGCAATATTTGTAATTTAATGCTGTTCAATAGATTTACTTCAAATAACATATATATATGTATATTATAATATCCGGACGACCGGGCCTTGCTCGGATTTTTAAGAATGTACAAAACTTGAACAAAAAAAAACTAATAGGACATCTGGATTAGAAGCGGGGTCTTCTGCTTTCCGGATCACCCAATACACAACTGAGCTATTAAAGTCTTGTGTATAGTGTCGAAATATACCATAAAGCATGGGTGTATATAAAGATATACACCCATGCTTTAAATACTCTATTAAAGATTCTGAAAAAGTTAGCTTATAGCCAACATTAAAACACCCAATGTTCTAATAACCATTACATCATCCAAACGAGTGTTGTAATGTTGTACTGAATTAACACTCCTATCTTTTTTTTTTCGATTCCTTCATGCGCAAAGAGTTTCAACAGACAGCCACATTCTTATTGCTCGATGCGTGGTATCTGTATCAATTTCAAAAAATGAACAGTTTTGTTTAAGCGCGTTCCACACTACCAATACGTCGCGCGCCGTAAATAAAAATAGGTTAATTCGAATGCCCGCCATTTTCTTTCGATATTTTTATTGTTTGTTTACAAAAAATGAGCGATTCATTTTAAACGCTGCAAAAGAACATTATATTCGAGTGAATTTTATTTATTGCACTATACAAAATGTAAATTACTACTAAAATAAATAATTGTTTCATAAATACTTAGTTTATTTGTATATAATCAGTAATTAATGATATTAGGTTACTACTAGGACTGGTGTTTTAATGTTAACAGTAAGCTAACTTTTTCAGAATCTTTTAGAGGATTCATATTCTGGGTGTAGATAAAGTCTTGTATGCAACTGTTGATAATTAGGTATTAAAACACTCATGTGATACTATTATCACACTCGGCTTCGCCTCGTGTGATAAATCCACATTCGTGTTTCAATACCCCTTATTACACAACAGTTGCATAAATAACTATTGTATTCTAATGTTACTGTAGCAGTTTCTCATTAACACATGGATAAAACTACATTTTTTAAAAATTGAAACCTAGCTAGATTGATTACTCGCCCCCGAAGCAGTTTCCGAGATACAGATTATATATATATAAGAATTGCTCGTTTAAAGATGTAAGATATAGTTATAATTTATGTGCAATATGTTCTCCAGAAATTGTAGGAAATAAATTAATATGAAAGCGCACAATTTACTTTAATTACTGAGTCTAGAATTTCTCGTGATAAACACATCACATCTCAACAATTAATTACTCTTGAGAGAGATTGGAGATAAAAGCTGTCCTGAGGTTGTCGGGGGAATTTAAATGTCACGCCGTATCTGTTTATTAAGTAAGTGATCTTTTTGAATGGGAATTATTTGATTTGATATGAAACTAAGAAACTTACAAATTATGTTATTCAAAAATGCATATATCTCTGATTATTATGAAACGTTATTATTATTATTATTCGATGAAGCTGGGCGTCATAAATAGAGCACGGCAATACTTCAAACCGGCCCACATTCTAGCGCTCTACAAAGCGAAGGTCCGGCCACACATGGAGTATTGCTGTCATCACAAGTCTGTTGCTCTCCAGTATCAGCTCGATCCATTTGACCGCCTGCAACGCAGAGCAGCTTGAATTGTCGGTGACCCAGTGGTCTGTGAACGGCTGGATCACATGGCGTTGCGTAGAGACGTCGCTTCATTCCTTGAGCGGTGTTTCCGGGACGATATGACATGGTTACCTTCAAAAAAAAGCGCGTACACCTTCCTTAAAGGCCGGCAACACTCCTATGATTCCTCTGGTGTTGCAAAAAAAAATGTGAGCCGTAGGCTCTACTGTCCTCCTTTTTCCATAAAAAAAAATACAATGAGCTATCTTTTATTTGAATTGATATGAAACTACGAAGCTTCTAACTTTTGTTATTTAAAATACCAAATACCTCTGATTTTCCATTAAATAATTTTCTCTACTTCAAGAATTATCCGATAAATATTTAAAAAAAAATGCTTGAGAATCAGAAAGGGAATGTGCAAATATTTGCTTTTTAAGAATCAGAAAGAAGAGGACATAATGGTCGAATGATGGTATGTCATCACCACTAAACACTCGTAAGACCTACATTATAACAATAACTCGGGGAAAAAGTCTTTTCGGTCTGGGGGCATGGCAGAGCCCCGCCATTTCGAGCAAAAACAAGCGGCATAGCCGTACCATCCTTTTCTCGAAGCAGTTCAGGCCATTTTGACCCCCTTTATCTTCTTTGTGGATAAAATTAGAAGCCAGTAAGGAAGCAGACATTGTATAAACACGGTATATTTCAAATTTCAAACAATTTGAACCAGTAGTTTAGAAATTATAACTAGTCAAAGTAACTTACCGATCATCGGAAATCTAAGGCACTTCTAGCAGACAAAGAAGCTTCAAATTAAGAATACAATTATTGTTTAGTGTATAAATTAAGGAAAAACTAAAATATTGTACAATTTTGGTCCAGTTTTCTAGATACATCTACTGCAACAATAACTTTGAAATCCGATCTATTGTATATGAGATTACAAAGTTTTTTTTTGCAGTTGGTGTTTCCGTTGAAACCCCATAGAGACATTAATGGGCTTTTAGAAAAACTGTAGCTGAAGCTTAATAAGTAGTACCAGAAAAGAAAAATAGGAAGATTACCTAACTGAGACAAACGAGATGCCATCAAAAACATAATTTTTATTTTTTGTGTATGATAGCGCAATAAATGAATATTGTGTTTATCCACTAATATAGGCTGGTTTTTATACTGATAAATAAAGCAATTAGTGCGAAATAATTCCCTAACCATTCTAAAATATTCAAAATGCACGTTAATGTTCAATTTTTCGCTTCTGCCAGCACTCCCATAGTGCAACCCGTACTTTTCTCATAAGAAGAGCAAACAGGAAAAAATATCATGCATGTGATGTGGTGTGCTCAACACTAGTGGTCAAGAGATACGTTGCCGGCCTTTAAGTTGGGAGTAAGCTTTCAACTTTAAGGTTTGTCACTACTGTTTAAATTCGATAGTTTTCTAGAACGTAAATCTGCGGTGTGGTGAGTGCTTAACAGCTTATTAACGTTTAGGGAAAAGTTTTACAAAAATAGACTTCTGTTGTAAATGAAAGTAACCTTATACTAAGTGTAAAGTAACCTTATACTAAGTATAATCTCCAGTTTCTTTTCTTATTTATTATTAAGTACAATAGCTAAGTAAGTACACCATTGTTTTAAAAGCCGCGCACATGTGACGCCTTATACAGGCGGCCATTACTGAACAACGGGTGCTCGTTCAGAATGTCACGTGTGGTGTATAAATGTTTTCTCCACAGAGCAGCAGTGTTACGGTTAGTAGCATATATACAGGCTGTACGGGGATGTACCTTAAATATTGTAGATGTAACATTTTACTGAAAGTAGAGATTATTTTAATTTCAAAAACAATTTAAACTATGAAAATAGATTTAGATTGAGATAAAATATTCACTTTAGCCTTAGATCATTTATATATCTAGGTAGACTATGATAGCTGTGAAAGCGTCGAAACAAATTGAGTTTAGAACTAACCTCTTTTTGAACAATTCACGCACACTAAGACAAAGTGTCATACAAATCGCGAGTGTAAGACGTAGCTTGTCACGTACACTAAGCTAATATTCCTGGCCTGTTAGGAGGACAAACGAGCGTACAGGTCACCTGGTGTTAAGTGATCACCGCCACCCACATTCTCTTGCAACACCAGAGGAATCACAAGAGCGTTGCCGGCCTTTAAGGAAGGTGTACGCGCTTTTTTTGAAGGTACCCATGTCGTATTGTCCCGGAAACACCGCACAAGGAAGCTCATTCCATAGCTTTGTAGTACGAGGGAGAAAGCTCCTTGTAAACCGCACTGTGGAGGACCGCCACACATCCAGATGGTGGGGATGAAATCCTAACTTGTGGCGTGTCGTGCGAAGGTGGAATTCGCAACGCATTGAATCAATACAGCGGCCTTTTTCGAGACATCTAGCTTTTTCAACACCTGGAATATCTTATAGATGCCCTTGTACCCAACGCCTCGACTTATTTAAACTTCATTCACTAAAATCTCGTCGCAGCTACCTAGATTTATTATTTCTGCACAAAATAGTCAATAATAAAATAAATAATTCTGACCTTCAAGAATGCATATCCCTCTTAGTACCCTTTAAATACCCAAGACAGACGATATCCAAGATCTTTCACATTCCTTACTGCAGAACAAACATTGGACTCAACGCGGGGGCGTCAGGCTTTGTAGATTAAACAACGAAGTTAACTCAAAAAATTCAGAAATCGATATGTAAAAATTCTCGCACATCAAGCTAGCCTGTGACGTTTTTGTTTTTCCAAGTAGTATGTACCTATATCCTCTTCATTATAAAACCATATAAATTATATCCCTACTTTACATAAATTTTAGTACTTAAGACATTTTTGAGTGTATAAATCACACTGTTACCATTGAATGATGTGTTCATCTTTAATTGTTACATATATCAGAATTGTACCTAGCATAAGTTTTTTATAAATTTGTAATATATGTAATGTTGATGATCCAAATAAATAAATAAACATATAACTTGATAAATTTTAGGGTTGATTGCAAGTAGTAATGTAACTGTGTATCAGCCTAGCGATACCCTCTAAGAAAAAAGTGATTCACTCGATTGTATGAAACGTGCAGTCATTGATAGATTGACAGATGACAGCTACAATCTTGTGAGAAATCCACTACATTTTAAGCAACTGTTTGCTTTTAAACTCAGCCGGATTATACATCGTAGCCACTCGCCATGCTGTGATTACTACTATTTCAAACTTATGTCAAATCACTGCACGTTTCATACTAAACTAAATTTCAATTTTTTTTTATGAAAATAACGGACGAGACGAGCAAGACGTTCAGCTGATGGTAATTGATACGTCTTGCTCATTACAATGCAGTGCCACTTAGGATTATTAAAAAACCCAAAAATTCTGAGCGGCTCTACAATTGCGCTCATCACCTTGAGACATACGATGTTAAGTCTCATTTGCTCAGTAATTTCACTAGCTACGGCACCCTATTAGTCAAATTAATAAGAACCTGCCCCTTGAAAATTCGATAACTTCTATACGATTGCTATAAATAATTTACTACAAAAATCTTCGAATACTATATGAACCGCCTCGTGATCCAGTAACGCAAACCAACCGAATGAACTTAACGATAAATTCCTTGAAACTAAATTTTATATTTAAAATTTCAAACAAAAAACTTCATTAATATTTAAATATACAAAAGACTGTATCACAAAATATAAATTCAAGATAAAATATAAAAGTTTTCGCTTCGAAGCATACATTAGAGTATAGACGCTCGCTAGGGCGGAAGTTTTTAGAGACCGCTGGAATTGTGGAACGAAGACGAGAAAATTCTAATAGAATTCTTAAAATATTTGAATAAGAACCTAAAGAATTATCTAGAACAATATCGTTACTTGGAAAGTGTGTCAGTCTCTATACAGTTATTATATTATATACACAAAGTGTTGTAACTTTTAATACCGCGTTTTAATATAGGGATCGGTTGATTTATTATATTATATTTTAAAGGTGCTTGTGGCGGCGACATGGGACGGGTCGTCCCCTTTCCTAAAATATGGTCGAAGGATGCGACATGCTCGTGAACCGGAGATACTTGTTGTAGCAGGATCATCCAATTACCGCGAACTCTGCTTCAGATTCTTAAAAGATATTATATATTTTTTTTATGTTAATCGCATATAAAATGCTCGTAAAATGCCTTTATTTGTTTACGGTGTGTGTGGATGATGCAGCAAATTTACATTTACTTTTATGATTTACTCGTGTAAGGCATTGACTATTTGACGTTTGAGACGATTGAAATCGAAATGATTTGTTAGACAACGAAAATATAAGTCTGGATTTAAAAGAGTGGCAATGAATTTCTTGCTACTTCTTCTCATTAGCATAACCCTTTACGAAGTAGCCGTTATGCTAATGAGATTCAATAAGATTGTTTTTTGACATTCGTGTCATTTCCGTGACCTGAATAAAGTGATTTTGATTTGATATAAAACAATGAAAAGAGAATCAGTGGTGAAATTGGTAGCACCGTTGAGCCTCATCACGGCTTCCCCTGTTCGATCCCTCCTCACCCCTATGTGTTACGAGTACTATGTATTCAGTTAAGTTAATTTGAATTCAAATTTAGAAATTCAAATATTTTCATTCAAAATATTATTTACAATCCTTTATTTAACGTCATAAAACTACCACCTATTCGAAATAGCATGTCTCAGAACTGAGAAGAACGGGCGCAAGAAATTCAGCGAGCTTATTTTTTTTTCTTTATTTAGTTACAATATACTGTTGTATCGTAAACAAAAATTATAATAAAATAGCCTGAGAGCTCCATTCCCAGTCTGAGGTACAGCAGGCAGACACCAAAGAGGATGTAAATACTACATAATAAGAAGCGGGACTGTCTAAGTAAAAATTGAAATTCAGTTTAGTATGAAACGTGCAGTCATTTGACATAGTTTGAAATAGTAGTAATTGCAGTATCGCGATTGGCCACGAAGTGCAATCTGGCTGAGTTTGAAAGCGAACAGTAGCATAGACCGTAGTGGATTTCGACTATCTCCGTTTTTTACAAGATTATAGCTGTCATCTATCAATCTGTCAATGACTGCACGTTTCATACAATCGAGTGAATCGTTTACTTCTTAGAGAGCTTCGCTAGGCTTGCAGACACCTTCATAACTTAGGCCTTACGTTGTCTTTTGATGCGTCAGATTATTTTGTCACTAATATGAATAGATCAAATCTGACTTGGATCACCTGTTAAGAAATGGTAAAAAAGGGAATCAATATTTTTTATTTATTAGCGATTGTAACGCGTAAATCTGTGTCTTGTGCCTATAATTAGTGTGGCCATAATATACTGTTACATTTAAAAATATTACATTTGAATTTAGAATCCATTTTTATATGATTGTTCTTAGAGTTTTCTCATTTTGGCGCCAATACATTGTAGAATATTTTGCGATATCAAAATGGAGTGGGGTGATTAACAGATAGAACAGACAGAGTAGATATGGAGCCAAATGCACTTTTTAAAACTCTCCATACGCTTAGTATTAGTAAAATGTTTGTATACCGGGCTATTAATAGGTACAATGAGACCTCCTCTGTTTGTGACAGAAAAATATCTGGCCGTCCACGTAGTGTTCGTGCCAAAAAGGTGGTCGAAGCAGAATAGGGAAGAATTCAAAGAAATCCTGTCCGAAAGCAAAAGATTGTATCTCAGGAGATGAAGATAGCACCTAGAACCATTTCGCGTATTTTTAAAGATGACTTAGGACTTGCAGCCTATAAGAAACGTACTGGTCATTTCTAAACTGATAATTTAAAAAAGAATAAGGTAGTAAAATCGAAACAACTACTGAAGCTGTTGCGTACAGCTTCAGTAGTTATTGAGTTTATATATATTATGTGAGATTTTTTTACAATTGAGCAACATTTTCACAACCAAAATGACCGTACTTATGCTCAAAGCTCTAAGAAAGCTTTCTAATTAGTCGGCAGAATGCAGCTTCGCCACTATCCGACTTCACTGATGGTTTGGTGGGGTATTAGCTATGAAGGACTGGCTAAGCCACACTTTTGTGAAAAAGGTATCAAAACATCGGTTCAAGATAGCATTCTTGAGAAGGTAGTGAAGCCCCTTGGCAACACCATGTTCAATAAAAAAGAATAGTCCTGCCAGTAAGGCTTGGCGCCGGGTCGTTTGGAAACTTTTTGGCCTTCGTCAGAGCTGAAGACTGGCCGTCGTCTAGTTCCGATCTTAATCCGCTGGATTAGGATTTATGGTCAGTTTTAGAAAGTACGGCTTGCTCTAAACGCCTTGATAATTTGGAGTCCCTAAAACAATCCGTACGATTCGCAGTGAAGAATTTTCCCATGGAAAGATTGCGTGCTTCTATTGGTAACTGGCCTCAAGGTTTAAAGGACTTTATTGCAGCCACTTCGAAAAGACGTAGACCTCTCCGGTAGGTAGGGAATGTAATTTTTCCTAATTTCTATAACATAAAATGAACGGATTAAAATGGACGTATTACAGTTTTATTTTAATAATATTTAGAACTGCATAATCTAAGATATTATCATCCATCAGATAGGTACGTAAAAAATCAGCACAAAATATTGCGGTCACGCTAACACCGAGATAGCATAAAAAGTGTAGTATCGTAAATCAGTAGGAATTGAAACGTACCCCGGCGTCTCTCGGTCGTCGAGGCTGGGCGGGGCTGCAGGGCGCATGCGCGGGTCAAGGGGAGAGAGGGGGTAAAAGCCGCGCAGCCTCCGGGAGCCAGGCAGCACTCCGCTACCGCCCGCTGCCCGCATCGATTCCTCCCGCGAGAGAGCCGATAGCGCGCCTCAACCGCGACCCAACGCGCCCTGGCAACCGCGCGACCTCCGAGCGCTCGCGACCGCTCTCCAACCGCTACCAGAACGCTCAAACCCTCAGGTTACCGCGCTTACGTAATACCGTCACCTCATCTCATCTCCAGCTCCATTGTTGCATGACCTTCGTTTCCGATCATTATGTAAGGGTTAACTCAGACGTTGCCTTAGTATTGTTTCCCGCCTTAATCTATCTTCATTTAGCATTATTCTAGACACTCATTGAAACAATGTAGAGTTTTTTTTTAATTTATCAGGACACTCGTCTATCGTCCTGAAAGCCTCATCGAGATTATATCTCTAGTATCAATTTTATTTCAAGGAAATGAGTAGCTTAGCATTAAAAATAGGTTCATTAGTCTGTATTATAAATGAAATTTGAAAAAAAAATATTTTTGATTTTCCTCATTTATTTTTACGCTAAAGTCTTGAAAACGTATAAATAAGTTGTAATTAAATAGACATCTATTTGTGATCTAAGCCAAAAATAAATTTTTCCAATATGAGGCATTTAAATACGAAAACTTAGAAAACGACAATACCTGCCCAATTTTAATATATTTTTTTCTTTACGCTATCTTGCAAACCTTATCATTAAAATCTTAAAAGAATTAAATAATTAAATTATAATCTTAATCTTACAGTTTAACTCCTAACCACATAAGGAGAAACAGTTTAAAAACCGATGTAGTATTGAAGAGTTTTTGGACTTTCTGATATGTGCTAATTATAGACAAAACATATAAATACATAATTATTTTTATTAATTTTTAAGTTCAGAGATAATTTATGTTTCACTAATTTCAGCTCACGGCTTCGGCCGCTGTAACTTATCTTCGCACTCCCTTGTCAAACTCTTAAAAGTTTCTGCATAAAATGTGCTCTTTACAACCACAAACTTTTAAAAAGTCCAAACCAGCAAATTAACATTAATAAAAAAGTTTTTCGGTTTCTTGGTGGACGATGACCATCAACAATGCATCATTGAGATATTAGAGGAGTCATTCTACCCTAGCCTATTTCTCCTGTCTTATTATGATCCGGCAATACTTCAGAGTTCAGTCCAAAGTGTGATAGACTGCGGAAGAATATTATCTCTCTATAAAGTATAGACATATCCAAGAGTAAAGATTTCAGTTTAGATTATAGCGTGCCAGAAATCGGGAAAAATAACCCTTCGTAGCACTCCCGCGATAGATATCATAATATCATTTTATCTTTTATAGCTTACAGTATCTTCCACCTTTTTCTCTAACAAAAAAAAATAGGGGTTGCACTCCGGGAGTGCCCGCAGAAGTGAAAACATGAACATTAACTTTGTGCATTTCTGAATGTATTGAAATGGTTAGGGATTAATTTCGCACGAATTGCTTTATTTATCAGCATAAAAGTACTAGCATTTATGTGGTTAAATACAATTTATATTTATTGCGCTATCGCACACAAAGATTACAATTTATATTACATAAAAAAATTAACACTTCAGAACTATTACAATTATTTTACATTAAAAAGTTTATCTCTCAGAAAAATCAACTTTGATCCGAAATTTCAACAACTATCTTACTAATTTTCGATCAGGCCACGTGTCCTGACGCTCGTTTAACATTTTATACTCATCCCAAGAAAAGTGCTCAACTCCTAGTTTTTGCAAGAGCTTAAACCAGTTAATCAACCAACCAATAATTTCATTCATATAATAATTTAATTGAATTAGTTGCTGACAAAATCAAATTTAACTCATTCATTGCACTTATTCGTCTATGCCTTGTAATAGTACACCAAAGGTTCGGTTACAGTGATCTCATTAATTCAAAATGACTTAACAATAGACATCTATATAGAAAATATGAAATTTAGCTTGTGTCTGTTTAAGTTTAATAAAAAACGGATTACCTCCACCGCGTTGAGGTTCCCTTTGTTAACGCCTATATTGAAAGAGGATTTGGGAGCTGTATTAAAGTTTAAAACTCAGCAACAGAGATTAATCTTACTTGACTTATGACGAGATACAAGATACCTAAATTCCCGAACTTATTTGATATTTCAACACAACATCATTAAGATTGACAATGAGAAAGTTTGGCGAAATTTACTAAACGAAATTTTATTTAGCTGTCCATAATCGACATCTATGTTAAAAGCTTAGATTAAGGATTGGTCTCCGCTGCGCTCCAAGTAGACTAAGAAAAATAACTCTTTTATTACGGCATCTATTAGATGCTTGTGTGCGTCTTGTTCTTTTTCGTCAATGGCATCTTTCAAATTTTATAACATACGCTTCGTGTTATTTTATATTGAAATGATTAAAATACAAATTACTTACTTGTGATCCCAGTGTCTTTCTTATTTCTTGTAGTATTTATTTTTACAAAGATTTACTACGCAGCCCGGCAATTTAGTTTCAATTTTTAGCATAATTAACCAGAACTGGCCCGAGTATGCCCACTTGGGCGTAGTATTAGTTGCCGCAATTTGCGCAGCGAAGACCAATCCTTAATCTATGGTTAAAAGGCTTAAATGGCAGTTATTTTCTAAAAATTGATTCCGTTAGATTTCTTTTTGATGTCATTTCTAACACTACCACCGCTTCTTCCTTCTTCATGTTACATAAGTATGAAAAACGCATAATCTATTACTTAACTAAAGTTTATATTATAGATTCAGTTCAGTATTTCTTGCAACATTTCTGAGCCTTAGTTATAAAAGGGCTAATGTTTGTAAGTCAATTTATCAGTTACATTTATAAATTGAATAGCTTTTGCCTGCGACTTCGTCCACGTTGAATAGTTACTTTGAACCATTTTTTATTTTTATTTTTTCGGTTACTTTTCAAATAATCCACATACAAACTGCTCTTTCCGCTCATCCCCTATTTCCATTCCTTTTCTGCTGAACGTCCTGTCCGTCTCGTCCCTTATTGTTATAAAAAAAACATTTACTAAGAAACTGTATGACATGGATAACCTAGTTCCTACAAATATTTATTATCTAATATAAATCTCAAATAAACTACATTAAATAAGTAATGATGACTAAATTGATATTTACCTTTGACGACAAGAATCGCAAACAAGAAGCAGGTTTTTCTCTTGAATATATCCGTGTTTGATCTTTTCTACAATGGCTGGTTCTAGGACAGTTTTGTGAATGAAAGTAAATATAGCGTCGGTTATTTTGTCAATTATTAGTCATTGCTTGACCTTAGGGTTGCTAGTGCCTAGATATTTTTTTTTTACAAAATAACAATAAAATTATAAACTCTTAGTAGTAAACTTTTTGTTTTCTTAACTAGCCAAGGATAAAGTGTCAATATTTTACACAAATTCATGGAACAATCCATTTCATAATATCTTATAATATATATACATCCAGTCTCCTGATGTTTGTTTCCAGTGAACTCGTAAAATAATGAACGGATTTAAATGGGGATTACTTTATGGAGTGCAGTTTAGTCCAACTTGAGAGATGGGATAGTTTTAATTTCGATTTGGGACACATAATTATTTTTAATTCCAGTATTTGTTTTGTATGTACATATTTTCTATGGTCGTATTTATTAACGCACGGTTTGACAGTTCTGCTGTGAAACAATTTTATTATTACAACAGGGAGCATATTTTACGAAATATTTCTTGATGTTATTAAATATTATTGACAAATTCATAAAAAACGGTATTTTATTTATTATGTCCAGAACATCGTCTGTCATGTCAGCTTGTAATTATCAATATATAATTTTACCACACCAAATTCAACGATATCGCGCTTTTTTTTAAATACTTATTTATTAATCACTATTCATTCGCTTATTATATTTTACACTTGACAACCCTACATCTCCGTCATCGTTCATTATTATAGTGCTGGAGAGCGGTTGATGAGTGTCAAACTGTTTTCGGGTACAGTGATGAAAGGCTGTGCGGGGCTTGCTTAATTTGGTGATTACCGTTGACGGGTGATACCGCGATGTCATCGGAAAAGGAAAAGATGGCTTCGGACGCAAAATCTCCATCGAAAAAGAGCAACTGTGCTTCGCCAGGGAAAAAAGGTTTGGATCTATACACAACACACACAACTTATTCTTTTTAATTTTTTATAATAAAAAATAGTTAAATATTTAATGTAATGTCATAATAAAAATTAATAATTAGAATGTTCATTTGGTTTAAAAAGTTAACATAAATCTTATAACTAATAACAATATGGACATTAAAAGAACCAAAATGGTGCTAGTTTTAGTCAGCGTTATGTTGGTAATTTTACTTCTCAACAGTGGTATTCTCTAGACACAGGACACAGACTTCGAGAAATAAATATTTATTAATTAAAATTGATATCCAATCCTCCAAGTCTGCTGCTACCATAAACATTGGCAATCAATATATATATAAAAAGAAAGGCTTTAAATAATTGGCTAACTTGTCTTGCTTATGATGAAGTGGAAAATCTTCTGATCAGACTGACATGATAAACACACGCATTGCATAGATGGACCCAATCAAAGGTCCAATTCAAACCCATATCCACACACTCACTCACTCACTCACTCACTCACACACACACACACACACACACACACACAATTAATTGTAAATTGTAAAATTTGGTTTTTAATCATTTCTGTTTATTTTTATATTGTTTACTAAATAAAAAGTTATCTGCTATACAAGTGTCGATATATATTCCCAATACAAGTCTTAGGAGATAACTTACTGGGAAGTCTCAACCACTAAAAAATGTATATGTAATCTTTGAAATAAACGAAATTTATTTATTTATTATATATAATGAAAATGGTCTTTGTTTGAGGCTCAATCGCTCCTAAACCACTGATCGTATCGACATGAAACTACCACCATAACATGCGAAATTTATTTTTTTCTTGTATTATTAATGAGATGAATAAAATTTAATTTATTTCCTTTTAAAATTGGCCCAGCGAAGTGGGCGGGAACGGCTAACATAATAATAACATTACAATATATCATAACATAAATGTCTTATCTAATATATTTTTGATCATGAAGATATGTTGATACATGAAGCATATAACATATTTAACAAATGTGTAAATAAAAAAGGCGGTCTTAGACCCCTCGGCACAAATGATAACTTCACCAAGCCGAAGTGCAGAATACAAAATATAACTATCTTCTTGTTCTATGTTCTTAAAAAGCCGCGTTACTTAGAAGAGTATCTAGAGAAGGTTTCATTTAAATAACTAACATTACTGAGGATTCCCGAATGTTATTTTTAAGTAACAGATATAATATGAAGAAGTCTAACCTCTAGTTGCAGAAAGCATCTTTAAAGTTAATGTTTCATAAAATATAATACCGTCACTTTTTTTTTCATTTTGACAGTCTAAGATAGCATGTCATATAAGGTGACATTTACTTTAAGGATGCTTTCTGCAACTAGCGGATAGTCATAAAAAATTTGACATTCTAATATTTACAATTGAATAAATCAGTGATATCGGTATTTCATCAACTATTAAAATATCAATGTATTGCTTTGTAGCTGGGCTTCATATTAAAATCTATTTATTATTTTAAACTCCAGATTGATGAAGTACTAGCTTTTACCCACGACTTCGTGCGCATACAATAATACCTTTATAAAATGTTATATTTAGTATTTTAGTGCATAATATACGATATTAGCGGACCCGACAGACGTTGTTCTGTTATAAAAAAATAAACTCTTGCGGATGGAATTTCTTTAAATTCGTTCATAGCTGATCTATACTCGGCGAGACGAATATTTCTAACAAATTTCAAGTCTCTACGCCTTATGGTTCCAGAGATATCGTGATTAGTGACTATATACGTGGAAATATATATATATATATATAATATATAGATATAATATATAACACCACGAAAGTAATATTGAAGAATCAGTATTAAGCTGTGAAATGTTTCTTTGGTTGGCTATATGTAACAGCAGAATCTAATACAGAAAACAATCCCATAATATTTTTTCATTAATATCCGTTAAAACACAATTTGATAGGAGACTAATGGAAACTAAATTGTTTCAAAATGGTTTCATGGTCTTCTTGTATTTCGTCTCTTTCTCACACATAGGTTTTTATGTACGTATAGCTATATCACTTGGTTCGTATATTACGGTAGTATACTAAGTTATATTATCATATTTACATAGTATTTTTTTAATATTACCTAGCTGCCATTACTTTCGTGAATGCACGTGAATAGTAGCAGCATTTGACCTGGATATAACCATTGAGAATACTTATGAAACCGCTAATCCACATAAGTAGTGAAGTGGATTATGTTCACAGTATGTTACGTATACGCGCCGTAGTAATATACTTTGTAAGTACAGTTTTAGGTGTCACAAACGGTGTTCACTGAAATCCCGGGGTGGAAACGAAATGATAGTTAGTTTGAGGCTTGAGATCTGTAGCACATTGAAGGAACATGTGTCGAAGTTCAAATATATCACGAAACACAATCGTCGTTGTATGCCTGTCGATACAGAGTCATCATCATCAGCCGGAAGACGTCTACTGCTGGACAAAGGCCTCCCTAAAAGATCTCCATGACGGTCGGTCCTGCGCTACCCTCATCCAACATATTCCGGCGATCTTGACCAGTTGGTCGGTCTATCTTGTGGGAGGCCTACCAACACTGCTTCATCCGGTACGTGGTCGCTATTCGAGGACTTTTCTGCCGTACTGGCCAATAATCCGTCGAACTATGTGACAGAAAGTTATGACAAACAAAGTTCCATCACATATCTACGCAGCATATTTTGTCCAAAATATCACCCTGCCAACTCCTCATACCGCTAACCCAAACAAACTGCGCCGTTTCGTTAGAGCTTCTGAATTCTGAGGGTCTTATTCGTTTATTGAAACTATGCGGTTGTAAACTATACAAATAATCACTTCACAACATTGTTCAGAATCTACTTAATAGGTACAATACAAATTCTTTACATGAAACGAGCACTAATAGAAGACAGCGGGTTACAATGTCCTACTAGCGCCATCTAGTTTGTAAAAAGTAAAG
>CATIXQ010000025.1:7513530-7527046 GCA_949711755.1 Leptidea juvernica
TTTTTTTTATGGAATAGGAGGACAAACGAGCGTACGGGTCACCTGGTGTTAAGTGATCACCGCCGCCCACACTCTCCTGCAACACCAGAGGAATCACAAGAGCGTTGCCGGCCTTTAAAGAAGGTGTACGCGCTTTTCTTGAAGGTACCCATGTCATATCGTCCCGGAAACACCGCACAAGGGAGCTCATAAGCCTTACAATAATAATAGTGATGGCAAACTGTATTTTGAACCTACTACATTTTTTTCTCATGTAAACGTTTGTTTTAACTTTTTTGTTCTTCTTACTCGATCGGTATTGAACACAATTTTGAATTGAATTCGATTTGGCTATTCGATTTCTGTGCAGTGTAGCTATTTCAATTTCTACGGGGAATTTCTTAGTAACAATACAAAGTCTATATAATTTTGGCCCCTATACGATTGGTTTTGTTCCACAATACATGGGACCAACCAATATGGCCGGCTTAATGTGGCTGTGATGCACCAGGGGCTAACCTTTTGAAGTTATTCAGGTGGAAGACTATAAAAAAGCACATACGAGTTCGCGGTGTAAATGATGGTAAGCTAACACAATATTGCCTTTGCTATTGCAAATTCTGTTCCTTGTATACAACACTGAAAATCGAAGCCAAAATTGGTATCCCAAAAGAGGTAGGAACAGAAATCAGGTCAACAATTGTTATTCATATAAGATCGCAAGTCGAACATGAAATGATTCTATCAAAGACGATTCGACTACGAAGAGCTGCCAGACAAGCATTCAGTAAAGTTGCGAACATTTTAGAAAATATTGTAACGCTGTGACAGTCAGATTCTTGCATATCTCTTTGGCGTCTTTCAGTTACGTCAACCTTTTGCAGTATACTTGCCAACAGTTCCAAATACTTTTGAATACACCTCTGAGCAGTCTTGTGACATATTTCTGAGTCTTGTGTGTAACAATTTTGTTCAAGCCTGCATTTCGTTTTTAGTATTGTTTGATACTTTACCAGTGAATGGTTTCTTTGCACGGTATTCTAGCTAGGTACCATTGCTGTGTCTTTTTCTCTCGAGAAGTTGAATAAACGGCGAATTTATTGGGCTATCAGAAGTGTGAGATTGTGAGATTAAACATTCATGTCGCGATGTGACAAGTGCATTCGCGTCCACGTGAAGCCATTCAGAACTTTTGGTACAATATTACTGAAGCGCGTAATTGTCAATGCTCACTTACCATAAGATGGACGTCTTTTCTCGTCGTTTCTCATAAAAAAAATACACTTCGCACTCAGGGAGTGTCGGCAGAACTAAAAAATTAAACATTAAAGTTGTGCATTTTTGTATATTTTGGAATGGTTAGGGAATAATTCATTTATTACGCTATTGTACACAAAAATGATAATTTATATAACATAAAAAAATTTAACACTTCAGAACTATTACAATTATTTTACATTAAAAAGTTTGTCTCCCACATTTTTTTTTATGAAAATACGGGACGAGACGAGCAGGACGTTCAACTGATGGTAATTGATACGCCCTGCCCATTACAATGCAATGCCACTCCGGATTCTTGAAAAGCCCAAAAATTTTGAGCAGAGCTACGATTGCGCTCGTCACCTTGAGACATAAGATGTTAAGTCTCATTTGCCCAGTAATTTCACTAGCTACGGCGCCCTTCAGACCGAAACACAGTAATGCTTACACATTACTGTTTCACGGCAGAAATATGGGTACCACCATAATCTATCCGGCATCCTGTGCAAAGGAGCCTCCCACTGGTCCCAATGGTCAATTAACTTTCATCCATAATAATATTTCATATTTAAAATTCGATCCATCGACCTCCCGCTGTTTCTGCTTCGCAATCACAATGATTCAAACACTGGTCCAATGACCGTTGACATAGCCGAACTAAATTTAGTTAAAAGTATAAATCTTTCATTCTTAATTTCAACGACTGTCTTACGAATTTTCGATCAGGCCACGTGCCCTGACGCGAGTTTAACATTTAATACCCATCACAAGAAAAGTGCTCAACGCCGGTAAAGAAGTTTTGTCAGTAAAAATACAGTAATTGTCTAGGCTATACGCATTTTCCTGAATGTGAGTATTTGTAAGAAGTTTCTTCCTCAAGAATATTAAGTCAAGTCTGCTTATGAATTCATTAAACTCATGTTTTAAGCGGAGTTTTTCGTCTACGACAAAAACTACATTCAATAAAATCACACTTCGCGAAACATTTAATTGACACCGGTCACTTACTCGGAAACAATAATAATTTTAATATTTTACATACATGTGCAAAAGGATTTCGCTTGAATGTGCTGCAGCAATTAGAAATAATAAAACACAAAAATAACATGTTTACTTTGTTGAATGAACAAACAAATTCGGTCCCTTCACCATTGTTACTTATCTCAACCGGGGGTAATACGTCACAACAGCCAACCAATCACAGCGCGTCATTTCATGGGACGAGGGTATAAAACAGCGGTTTTCGGCTCATTTAATTCAGTCTCGTGGCAGAGTTTGGCGAGTCAACATATCCTGAGGATGCCTCGTGTAGAGGCGATACACGTGTCGGAATTAACACTAAGGAAAACTCAAAACATTTGGATAAAAACTACATTATCTAATACTAAGACGTAGACGACAGTGAAAATGTGTAATTGTTATTTAACAATGTACGTGTTAATGTCACTTCTCTACTATTTTCGTATGGAAGAGTCGAGAATAAACCGATGCAGACTATTGTGCGACTTGACGGGCTTCTTTCTTTACACCAAGCAATACAATCCGTTTAGTAGTTAATATTTTGATTGCATAAATAAACAATATGTCATTGTATTTATACATGTTACTTTCTACGGATATATTACTAAACTAATATATTTAATTTATAATCTAAATCTTGAAAACGGCTCCAACGATTTTAATGAAATTTAGTGAACAGGTAGTTTCGGGGCGAGAAATCGATCTAGCTAGGTTGCAATTTAAAAAAAATTGTTTTATCCGTGTTTTAATGATAAACTGCTACAATAACATTAGAATACAAAGGTATAATTCGCCACTATATACAAGACTATTATAGCTCAGATGGGACATTGGGTGATCCGGAAAGCAGAAGAAGTGGAATTGAACCGGGGCAATTCCAGATGTCCTATTAGTTTTTTTTTGTTCAAGTTCTTAATCCGACCAAGGCTGGTCATCCAGATATTACACATTTTAGATAAGCATAATATTTTAGAAGAAGTAACGAGCTTGTGATGAAACAAACAAGATATTCCATGATAGGTAATGGATATAACCTCTATTAAAGTACAGCTTACAAACACTGAAAATCAACTAATATTTGATGTTAAATTTTAGTAGCACAGAGATTTTACTGCCTGCCAATCAATCCAGTACCTGCTTTCTCAATGGGCTTCAGTTAAATTTCCTTTTTCATTTTATTTCTGACTTATCTTCCTTAATATCTGACCCGAAAGTTTAGAGCTGAAACTCGTTTGTGATTTAAAGTTTGGACATCGGGTCGATCATAGATAAAGGTGAAAAGTTAAGCTTCGTGCGAATGTTAAAGGTTCTAGTGAATATTTAATAGATGCTACCGACGATCTGACTTTCGACTCGAATACAATTCGGATCAAAGTTTTATTTGTTTTTTTTTTTTTGATGTGACAACTTCTTTTGTGTCGTTGTTTCGCGAAGTGTGATTTTATTGAATGTAGTTTTTGTCGAAAACGAAAAACTCCGCTTAAAACATGAGTTTAAAGAATTCATGAGCAGACCTGACTTAATATTCGTGAGAAAGATACTTCTTTTAGATTTCTAAAGATTCAGGAAAATGCGTATAGCCTAGACAATTACTGTTTTTTGAAGTAAAAATATCTTTAGCGGCGTTGAGCACTTTTCTTGGGATAGGTATAAAATGTTAAACTCTCGTTAGGACACGTGGCCTGGTCGAAAGTTCGTAAGACAGCTGTTGAAAATTTGGATGTAAGGTTTTTACCAGTGGGAGGCTCCTTTGCAAAGGATTGCGGCTAGATTATGGGTACCACAACGGCACCTGTTTCTGCCGTGAAGCAGTCATGTGTAAGCATTACTGTGTTTCGGTCTGAAGGGTGCCGTAGCTAGTGAAATTACTGGGCAAATGAGGCTTAACATCTTGTGCGCTCGTCGCAGCTGTAGTGCCGCTCAGAATTTTTGGGGCTTCAAGAATCGTGAGCGGTACTGCATTGTAATGGGCAGGGCATATCAATTACCATCAGCTGAACGTCCTGCTCTTCTCATCCCTTATTTTCATAAAAAAAAAATACTTCTAACTTATTATAGTTCGGCTATTTCAACTTAATGAAAATACGATCGATGGACCAGTGGTTGAGTCAAAGTGATTGCGAAGCTGAAGCACCGCGAGGTCGAGGGATCGAATCTCATTCGTGAAATATTTTTACAGTTTTTTATGGACGAAAGTTAATTTTTCTGAGACATAAACTTTTTAATGTAAAATAATTATAATATTTCTGAAGCGTTAATTTTTTAGTATAGCAACCTTAATGGCGTTGGTAATCTTCAGGTTCATCACAGATCGGCCTTAATGCGCATCAAATTTGCTAAATTCATGAAATCTCTGCTAACACTCTCTCATAATCCCGATGCTTGAAGCCAAACAAGATTATGCTGGCTTGCAACTTCAAGCTTTAAGTTACGCGGACGTTAAAATTGATTTTCAATTTCTCTTTGAGCTGAAATTGTCGAAGTACGCTTTCAGCAGTTTTATAGAATCGTGAATATTTCGTTTATATTTCCTTGAATTTAAATACAATCTCATTTTAACATTTATATTGATAAAATCGTGTATATGGTAAGTTTAAGTGAACAAAAGTTTAACAACCTTCACATGTTGCACGTGAATAAATAGTACTTGCATAAAATTCCTAACAAAAATATTTTTTACCAACTTTTATCAAATTTGCTTTGACGATAGATTTATTATTATGATTTTACTATTATTTATATCTGGCGCTTCAAAAAATGAGTTCCCTTAGATTGAAGAGCAAAGGCTCTTAATACAAGTATAAGAGTGTTTTTAAAATAATTTGGAAGACAAAGTCGAAGGTATGGGTTTGATAATTAGATATAAACAAAGAAAATGTATAATAAAAACTAGCTGACCCAGCAAACGTTGTATTGCCATATAAAGTAATTAAAAATAAATTAAATAATTGAAATTTTTGGGGTATAAAAAACAGATGACGTCCGATTCTCAGACCTACAAAATATATCGTACTACAATTATTGTATTCGATTGCCATCTTGCAACTCTTCTTAAAAATGCTTCTAATTCTGACGTAACCTAGTTCCGCTCGATTCCTCAAGGTCATTGGCTCGGTTCCCAGCCTTAATAAAAAATAGCTACTGGAGAGTCAAATCGTTTTTTGTAATTTCAAGAGGACAGTTTGAAATAACAAAGGACTTAATAGAGCTTTCTGACGTCAAGCAGATTATGCTCAACGGCAAGGAAAATGTCCGGTTAAGTAGATGCGGAAAAAGTTGAATAACTCAACTTATTAAATATTCATGCCTTTGATTATTCATTATTCGTTTGAGTTTTTTGTTGTTTCATTTGAGTTAGCATCAACTAGTGAAGTATATTAAATGCAAACGTTGTATGTTAGTATGTTTATCAAAATTATTAGTTACTAGTTGACCCGACAGACGTTGTTCTGTATATAATAAATAAAATAATGTTTTTATATGATTTTGTCAATAATATATCATAACATCAAATTACTTCGTAAAATATGCACCCTGCTGTCGTAATGAAATTGTTTCACAATGCGTCAATAACTTCTCTCATAGAAATTATGTATGGACACATCAGAGGAAAAACAAATTTGTTGTTTTTATTTAATTTAGCAGCATTTTCCTATTTATTCACCTTTTAAACCTTCTCTGGACTTCCACAAATAATTCAAGACCAATATTAGCCAAATCGGTCCAGCCGTTCTCGAGTTTTAGCGAGACTAACGAACAGAAATTCATTTTTATATATAGATATCGCGTGGATTTATGGTGCGTATATTTTTTGTGGCAGTAAAATACCTAAAAATTGTAGATTATGCTTATACATAAGTCAAATACCTTTGTATGAACCAAATAATGGTTATTTCGTTTTCTAAATCTTTTTTTTTCCGTTTCCATTTGAATATTATAAAATAATCTAGAAAATAAAGCGGCCAAGTGCGAGTCAGTCTCGCCCATGAAGGGTTCCGTAGCAGCAAGTCACATAATATAAAAGTTCTTGTAGTTCGTTGTAACTTTAATCGATGTTTTAATAATAATAGTGTATTTTTTTTATAAATAAAAAAAACTATTTACTAGATCTCGTTCAATTCAATTTTCGGTGGAAGTTTGCATAGTTAATGTACATCATATATTTCTTTTAGTTTTATCATTCCCTTATTTTAGAAGTTACAGAGGAGACACATATTACCACTTTGGAAGAGTCTCTCGCGCAAACTATTCAGTTTAGAAAAAAAAATACTTAAGAAACCTTAATATCATTTTTGAATACCTATCCATTAATATGGATCCCCACACGCATGGGTTTGATGAAAAAAATTTGAGTTTCAGTTCTAAGTATGTGACATACGGACAGACTGCCATTTGGATACGGAACTCTAAAAAGTAGTTCCAGTGGCATAACTACAGTAGCTGGTAATATAATGTCGAGGACTTTTTTATAGATTTTTATACGTTCTATAATACTGTAGAACATGTTTTTGTTCTATCATCAATAGATTCCGCAGCGTACGCGATGTCAGATATTTTATGACTAATTATTTCACACCTTGGGTTATATTATTGCATTTTATTAGGGATCCCTATTTTTTTTGAAATTGTAATATAGCCTATGTCACGCAGTGAAGATGTAGTTTTCTAATGGTGAAAGAATTTTGAAAATCGTTCCAGTAGTTTTTGTGTAAAAACATTACAAACATACATACAAAAACACAAATGTTTCTTCTTTAAAATAATTAAGTTAAAATAGATAAAATGTATGTTAAAATATAGTTCTTTTATCAAGTCGAAATACTACATAATAAATCTTAATATATATAAATTACTTGACACGTTGTTTGTCCGCGATGGACTCCTAAACTAATGAACGGATTTCAATGGGGATTACTTCATGGAGTGCAGTTTGGTCCAACTAGAGAGATAGGATAGTTTTTATTTCGATTTGGGACCCATAATTATTTTTATTTTCAATATTTGTTTTGTATGGACATATTTTCTATGACAGAATTATTTATTGACGCACGGTTTGACAGTTCTGCTGTGAAACAATTTCATTATAACAACAGGGAGCATATTTTACGAAATAATACTTGAATAAATGAATAAAAAACAGTGTTTAATTTATAATGTACAGAACAACGTCTGTTAGGGTCAGCTAGTAAGTATATATAGAAGACACAGAGAGCTATTTAACATAAGAGCTAAAATGACTTTGAAAGAATGTACAAAACAGTACGCCCATTAAATCTATTGTGTTATTTAAATACAGGAGGAGCTATTACGAAGCTAGAAGCAGTAAGTTAAAGTTAAGCTTAATCTGCCATGTGAATATTTGAGTGCAGACTTTGAAGCACTCATTAAATATTAAATACTCCCGACCTTTGCGTCGTCAGTACAAAAATTACTTCTGGTAAGTATTAAACATTTTGCAGCTAAAATTATATATCTGACGAGAATATTTCAAGTCTCTAATATCACTACATATTATAAAACACAGTCCTCCGCCGCGTCTGTCTGTCCGTTCGCGATAAACTCAAAAATTACTGCACCGATTTTCATGTTTTTTTCACTAATGGATAGCGTGGTATTTGAGAAAGGTTTTTGTCTACATTTGTGTATATATTAACGATTTGTTGGAGGTTTCGGAAAAAATGAGTCGTCTGGGAGCTTTCAACGAAAGCGCTGCCCAAATCCTTTGAGATATAAGAGAATAATGTTTTTTTTTATGTAATAGGAGGACAAACGAGCGTACGGGTCACCTGTTGTTAAGTGATCACCGCCGCCCACAATCTCTTGCAACACCAGAGGAATCACTATGTATGGTGGAATTGTGTATCTCCTAATATATAAAATTCTCGTGTCATGGTGTTAAACATTGAACTCCTCCGAAACGGCTTGACCGATTCTCATGAAATTTTGAGTGCATATTGGGTAGGTCTGAGAATCGGACAACATTTATTTTTCATCCCCCTAAATGTTACCACCCTGGTCTGTCTGCGTATCGGTGCGTGTCTGTGGATGGATTAGAATAATATTAAAATCGCGATACAAAAGTAAATGTTGATCATAGATGGGTGAAAATTTGAATGTATTTTTTAATGCTAATTCATAATTAAACCAATTTAATAAAAATATCAAAAAAATTAAAAAAAAATGGGATCAGACCACCCTTAACATTTAGGTGGATGAAAAATGATGACCGATTCACCAATCGGTCATCATTTTTCACCGACTAGGGTGGGTGGTTACCCAAGCCGATATGCACGCTAAGATTCACAAAAATCGGTCGAGCCGTTTCGGAGGAGTTCAATTACGTACACCGTGACACGAGAATTTTATATATTAGATTTAACAACCCTACACTATAGAAAAGTTACCCGAAATAATCAGGAAAATAGCAGGAAAACATTCTAATATTATCTGTACAAGAATTCTGTACACAACCCACTCTAATACCTATTTTACTTCTATTAATAGTTTGTGATTATCATACGAGATGGAGAAATTATGTTTATATATTCTATGAATTTGGGGAAACATTGTTTTGGCATTTATGCTCAAGGAAAATGGTCTGCTTTAAGTAGTATTAAAGTCTTCATAATATTTATTGTTTTCTTAGGATTTTTTATTTTTACTATTCATATTAAAAAAAAGAGTACAACGGAACTTAAGTCTTAGATGTGCCACAGAAACCTGTGTAGGTTTATGTGTGGTGCAAATGCATCACTTCGCTCACAATGGCTGCACTTAAGAAGAATTTATATCAATATTTTATTTATATACATAAGAAGGTATACTGTTAAATAACAAAAGATGAAATAAAAAAAATACCTAATGAACATAAATATTAAGAACAGTTAACACCAGCCATTACATCCCCTTTTCCTCTTAGTATACTACATATTCTTAAATGCGTATTTACACGAATACATCCCTACTACTATTACAAATGTGAATGTAAGTTTGTTTGTTACGCTTTTACGCCGGAGCTACAGAACAGATTTTGATGAAATTTGGTACAGCGAAAGACTAGAGCTCGGGAAAGGACATAGGCTACTGCAATTCACGTTGATGAGCAATAACTATACCAAACGTAGGTTTAGTTTCCTATAACAATCTTCCTCCAAATAAGATTCATATAATATGTTCGGAACGGGAGCGAATACGGGAACCGGAACTGGAATAGGATAAGAGATAATCTTCAATTCCAAGTTTGCTTCTCGTTTGATTTTTAAAAAGTTATTGAAGTCATTTTACCGATGAGGTAACGAACTTTACATATCAGTTTAAAGTTTTTTGATATCTGTAATAGTTACGGAGTAATCTCGGTCACAGTTATCGACTATACACTGTTTTTAATCGTATTTTAATCTGATCTATATATTAAAACATACCTTATCAATAATGAGTGTGGGAATCATCTTGATCATCAGCCGGAAGACGTCCACTGTTGGACAAGGCCTCCCCCAAAAATTTCCACGAAGATCGGTCCTGCGCTGCCCTCATCCAACGTATTCCGGCGATCTTGACCGGATCGTCGGTCCATCTTGTGGAGGGCCTATCAACACTGCGTCTTCCGGTACGTGGTTGCCATTCGACGACTTTACTACCCCAACGGCCACCTGTCCGTTGAACTATGTGCCCTGACCACTGCCACTTCAGTTTTAAATCGTTTCGGCTATGTCGGTTACTGCGGTTCTCCTACGGATCTCCTCATTTCTGATTCGATCTCGCAGGGAAACTCCGAGCATAGCCCTCTTTTGCATTGCCCTCTGAGCGACCATGAGCTTTCTCATGAGGCCCATAGTTAGCGACCACGTCTGCGTACCGTAAGTCATCACTGGCAACACACACAGGTTGAAAACACTTCAGACATTGTGGTATTTTTGACGAGAAGATTTTTACGGAGCTTCCCGAACGCTGCCCATCCAGTTGGATTAGACGAGTGACCGCTTTTAGGAAATTGCACGTGCCTAACTGGATTGTTTGTCCGAGGTAGACATACTCGTCGATAATTTCGAGAGTACAGTTCAGAATTGTTATGGGAGTAGGTGCGACAGGGATATTTGACATGATCTTCGTATGGTGATATATATATTTTTTAATGATAATGCAAACTCAATATTATCTTCAATGAGAATATAATATTTCAGTCATAAAACAATAAAACTTCATGTACAAACAGAAATTCATCGTAAAATTGATTTGAATTTTAAAATTCGTGGCCAATCCTTCGTAATTGAATAAGATCGATATTTCACACAACCCTTTATGAAATAGCTCATTCCGAAAATTAGATATTCCGCATATCCAACAGCAATTTCCATTTTTAGGTTCAAATTAATTCCAGAATGGTTTCATTTCACATAAAAGGAATAATTTACAGGGGATAACGGGTTTTTCTTATGGCTTAGTTAATAAAGGCAATTTTGTTTAATGAGTTTATTTAATTTGTATAGTCTGATATTTAAATACTAATAAAATAGAACCTTTTTGAGTTTCGGGTCTCAATTTTACTGTCGCTGGCCTTTTAAGTGCCTATTTCATATAGACCTGAAAAGACCGCACAACCTTCTAGTTTCATTCAAAATTTCGTTGTTATTTGAAGAAAGTTCCAAGAGAATGGAACTAACGACTAAACGCTAACCAGATGTACCAACCGTTTAAATTTTAATTTTGGTTGGTTTTATTTAATTAGCATGATTTATTTAATAATCAATCTTATTGTAAAATTGTAATAATCATTTAAATAAAACACTTTTAAGGGATTGAAACGCGTGTAATTGTACCTATGTTTTTACATTAGATTTTTGCGTAGAAGTTATATTTTTATTTTAGCTAACCCGACGTTTCAAGACCTTTCCAGATCTCGTTTTCAGGGGGACTGTTAGTTTCAATTATGCGCGTTTAAATCCTTTAAAAGTGTTTTATTTAAATGTATAACACTTGCGTTAATTTAACAAAATTCTGTGTCATAATCATTCAGCCCCTTATGAAATGGTCCGCTAACTTTAAACAGTCGCTAAGGAGTGTTTTTTCTCATTCTGACTTACGTCAATAAAAGAAGACAGAGTGAGAATTAGCAATGCTTTAAGTTAGCAGACTATTATGAATAAGGGGATTAAAATATAAAATATAGACAGCCAACTGACAACACCTTATGACGTTTTCAGTTGAGCACGAATACAGGCATTCAAGTCGTAACACCAGTACGGGGTGGTCGATTAAAATGTTTTAAATTCTATTATTACAGTAATTTGTTAGTAAATACGATCTTTAATAATTAAAAGGTTTTATCTCAATACAGTGATTAGTGCTAATAATGCCGTTGCAACCCCAAAACCTAGCTACTATAAGGCTGGACATTATATTAGCTGTTGTAGTTAATATTTAAGTCAAATTTAACGTTAGCAGTAAAACTGACTTTAACATAGACTGCGGAATGTGTTGCACCATCGTATTCCTTGGCATATCGGACTGGGTATCAACATGAACGGCCAATACGTCACTCACCTTGATTCACAGACGATATCGTAATCATGGCAGAGACCATGGAGGACTTAAGCCATATGCTCGATGGCCTCAATACAGCTTCCCAAGGAGTATGTCTCAAAATGAACATGGACAAGATGAAGATCATGTTGAACATCTACGCAGCACCTACTCCCATAACAATTGGGAACTATACTCTCGAAATTGTTGACGAGTACGTCTACCTTGAATAAACAATTCAGTTAGTAAAGTTTTAACAGCATGGAAATTGATGCAGTAGTTTTTGAGTTTATCGCGAATAGACAGACAGATAGACGCGGCGGAGGACTTTGTTTTTTAGTCATGTACAGGGTGGTTTTTTTGAGAAGAGCGGTGATGGCCACGTCGGAAACTACCACACTTAGAGGAAAGTCGTGAAAGGAGTGATGCCCTCGATTTATAAGAAAGTGCATATATAGTTTTTTAAGATTTTTGAACCTTTGACGGAAGTCGACCCGAATTCTTTTTCAAAAAAAATACATCCTGTATTATTGGACCAATGGACTCTGTTCCCGATAAGGATCAATCTTTGTAAAGATATGTTTTACCAAAAATGAAGGCAATTTTACCTAACTAATAAGTTTTTTTTTTGTGAAAATAAGGGACAAGACGAGCAGGATGTTCAGCTAATGGTAATTGATACGTCCTGCCATTACAATGCAGTGCCGCTCAGGATTCTTGAAAACCCCAAAAATTCTGAATGGCACTACAACTGCGCTCGTCACCTTGAGACATAAGATGTTAAGTCTCATTTGCTCAGTAATTTCACTAGCTACGGCGCCCTTTAGACCGAAACACAGTAATGCTTACACATTACTGCTTCACGGCAGAAATAGGCGCCGTTGTGGTACCCATAATCTAGACGGCTTCCTGTGCAAAGGAGCCTCCCACTGGTGTTGATCAAAATGGCACGACTTACCTCTAAGTTTCGTAGTTTCCGACTAGGCCATCACCACCCTTCTCCAAAAACCACCCTGTATGTCCACATATTCGACAATTTATACGGTCAGCAATGCACTTGTGATTCCTGTGGTGGAACACGAGTGATCACAACCATCAGGTCCTCTAGGTCCGGGTGTATGCTTGTTGTTGTCCCCCTGAAAAAGCCCCCACTGAAGCACTATCGAATACTCGACGAGGTAATCGTGAAAATATACCGCATTATTATTTTTTACTTGAATAATTGTTCTCAAAAATCAATTTTTTAATCAACCATTGAAAAGTATTTTTAAATTAAGTGCTTTGAACTGATGTTTTTATGACAGGATGATAATATGATGATACGCCCGACCCATTACAATGCAGTGCCACTCAGGATTCTTAAGAAATCCAAAAATTCTGAGCGGCACTACAATTGCGATCGTCACCTTGAAACATACGATGTTAAGTTTCGTTTGCCCAGTAATTTCACTAGCTTCAGACCGAAACACAATAATGCTTACACATACCTAACTGCTTCACGGCAGAAATAGGCACCGTTGTGCCACCCATAATCTAGAAGGCATCCTGTGCAATGGAGCCCCCCACTGCTAAATATTTTAATTATCTTCTTAAACTAGATTGATCAACATAAATAATACATGTTATTATCATCAAATTAGCACAGGCTTCGGCAAGCGATAATAAAAATGAGAAATTTAGAGACCATTTCCTAATAATTGAAGTTGAGTGTATTGTATGTAAGACCTTCGTTGATTTC
>CATIXQ010000025.1:7527446-7549245 GCA_949711755.1 Leptidea juvernica
TAATAATTGAAGTTGAGTGTATTGTATGTAAGACCTTCGTTGATTTCGAGATGTATCGTAGAAAAATACGAAACTTTGCCAAAGCAGCCACAAACTCCCCACAATTTTTGTTTGGATATAAAATTAGGGCAAGGGAATAGAGCGATGGTTGGAACGTTGCCAAGCACTTCTCATGCACCGGATCTACGAGCAAATCTAGTGGAAACCGAAGCCGAAAGTTGCTCCAATTAGTGGTCTCCTGTGACATACGAGTATATAACGCTTAATCAGAGGTTTATATTGAACTGTGAATTGAGGAAAGATATTTTATCTATTGCGAACCAGTATTAATTTGTAGCCGATGTCTGCGACGTCGTCCGCGTGTATAAAGGGTTTTTAAAAATAATAAGCAAGTTTGGATTTGAAGATTATCTCATGTCCTTTTCCAGTTCTAGTCCCGTTTTCGCTCCCGGTCCCAAAATATTATATGTATAACGCTGTACCAAATTTCATCAAAATCGGTTGAGTAGCTCTGGCGTGAAAGCGTAACAAACAATTTTACATTCATATTTATAATATTTGAAGGGATTTACAGAAGAAAGAGTGAAAATATAATACCTTTTACTGACTAAGACCTCGTCCACACGGGAATCCGGCTGTTTAATGCTGCATCGCAATTTTTCAAAACTGGCTGTTGTAAAGGTTCCATAGCAGCAAGTAACATAATATAAAAGTTCTTATAGTTCGTTGTTTACTTTGATCGATGTTTTATTGATAGTGTACTTTTTTTAAATTAAGTTGTGTATAATACAAATGTATGACGTATTATAAAAAAACTACTTACTAGATCTCGTTCAAACCTATTTACCACCCAACATATCACTTTGAAGAAAAATGATATTTGAAACCTCAATATCATTTTTGAAGTGATACACCCCACACGTGTGGGTTTGATGAAAAAAAATTGAGTTTCAGTTCTAAGTATGGGGAACCCGCAAAACTTATTGATTTTTTTTATTTTTGTGTGAAAATCTAAATGTGGCTTACAGAATACAACTACTTAACAAGTTTCAACAGTATAGTTCTTACAGTTTCGGAAAAAAGACATGACGAATCTATAAGGGTTCCGTTTTTTGCCATTTGAGTTCTTCTGAGAGATTCTGAGTGAGCACAGAATTACATAATCATTTGAACTGATAAGATGTACCTAGAATTACCAACAAAATGAATTAAACTAATGATCTAGTTACAGTGATAAAACCCACCGCACAAAATGTATTGTTCTAGTACAATGTACTGAAACATTGCAACACACTTAAGTTCAGTGTAGTCTAAGTGCTGTAGTTTGTACTAAGCTCACAACAAACAGTAAATAACTAAGTACTGCGCCAGATGCACTAGATTTCTTGACTTGTCTAATAAATTTTGCCGTCTCCAAAGCGAAATTTGCATACTAGCTTAGAAGGTAAAGTTAACGAACATTGCACCACTGTTCAGTATTTTATTGCCAGCGCTAATAATAATTCTTTATTTTTAACCGACTTCAAAAAGGAGAAAATTATCAATTCGATCGGTATTTTTTTTATGTATGTACACCGATTACTCTGAGATTTATGATTCGATTTACGTAATTCTTTTTTTGTTCGATGCGGAATAGATGCCATTTGGTCCCATAAAAATTTTACATAGTTTGGCCCCATAGTTTTCACTTTATGAACATTTTTATGAAAATTTTTGTCTACCTGGATGACATAATTGTTTTCTGTGTACGGCTTTTTTTTGGAGTTTTCATTCAGGTTGATTATATATTATTATTAACTGACACTAAAACGTTAAAAAATAAAAATAAAACTACGTTTAAAAAAACCGACTTCAAAAATCCGTCGACTTTATTTGTTGCAAAAAGAAAATACAATTTAACTCAAAATTACCCTCAACCCCCAAACTAGGATAGCCCGTCACATGGGGGTCAGTCTCTTCCCAGTTGTGCATTGTAAAATGTTAAAGAAAACAAACAACAACATATATTAAGGTAAGTGTGTGTCTGTATGTTATTGTGCTGACTATATTAAAATAACATGACTACTGACTCAATTCATAGAACTTTATCAGAAACATGGAATCCCAAACGTAAATATTGCATACTAAAAGTAAATGGTAAAAATGAATGGTAGCAGCAGCTATGAACTCCACGTCCATCTTGAAGGACTGCCGTTCAATAAATAATTGCGGACGATCGTGTGGATGCTTACACGATGATCAACGATTAACTTGCCGATGACAGACGATCTTACAAGTAGCGATCATCGCCGATAGTGGAGAGAAGGCATAATATTTCTAAGCAACGAACTATTAAAGTTTGTTACAAAGCACTAATCGGTTCCAACAACCGAACTGCTACACAAATGTATTAGCTGAAAGCAATAATGACACATAACCATAACGTCCATGGAGATATATAATTGGTTATCACCGTTAAACTGGCCCGCTTTGGCAAGTACTTATAAGTTTAGACACTCTATACAGGACGTCCCAAAGTTATGGGACATGAAGGGAAAGTACCTTAAATATCGTAGATAGGGTATTTTACTGAAAGAAGAATTTATGTTATTTTTAAAAGTTAGTAATTCTGCATTCAAAGATTTTCTAAAAATCATTTGCCTCGTCTGGGTACCTCTCGGCAAGGGATACTCGAACCGACTTACATGTATATAAAACCCCCTACTTTTTTGATGCCAATCGAAAGAATGGCCAAAAACTAATAACTCTTCTTAAGTAACATAGTATTTTAAAAGAAAGGAACAACGTAAAATGTTTAAGTCAAATTTCAAGAAAGTTATTTATTCCCGATGACGACGTTCGAAAAGTAGAGATATTATCATTCCATAGATAGCATTGATGATTTGTAAATAAGTACCCACTTCATAATTAAAATACTTTTTAGCATAGTTTTTTTTAGTTTATTATTACTATCTACGATATTTAAGGTACTTTCCCTTCATGTCCCATAACTTTGGGACATATATATAGACCATCTCAAAGTCAAAATAAACTTTATTCAAATAGGCTTAAACTAAGCGATATATTTGTAGTGACGTGTCAAAATAACTAAGAAATAATTAAAATAAAATATTACGAGTCAAAACTCGTAATATTTCTTTTATATTACTGAATTTACCATATGTTCGTAAAAAGTTAAGCTCGTGAGAAGAACATACAAGAAAGTCAACGGCCACTCTTTTCAATCAAATAGAGTATTTTATAATGGCTGTAATATACATAAGAAATTAGTTTGTAAGGTGCTGCATCCAATATATGAGTCGTGTTAGAATAATATAAATTATTTTATGAAAACTAATAAAGAATTATTATTATTGGTATAAATATAAATTATCGTATATTGGATGCTTCAACATTACAGTTAAATGTTGAAGAATGAAAACAATGAGTTCAAATTCATTGTTTGTGTAAGGATGCTTCGTGAACATGATGGTCGTGATTACTGTCATAATTAGTAGTTGCATCCAACAAATACAATGATTTATCAACTATAAACTCATAATATTAAAACTGAATTTAGGAATAAAGTTTCTTTGTGGTTCTGCTCAACTTATGCCACTTCATAGCACTCTATGAATTGGTGATAATTTTAATAAGACTAATTACATTAAGACTTACTAAGGTATAAATTCCATGAAAGCTCATTCGGTAGAACAATTTAGCACATTGATTGACATTAAGAGTCAATTTGCCCCTTTATTAGTGGGAGAAATTTTATTTAAAACTGTTTTGCCCAATACTATTTCTGCGGGGAAACAGTAATGTGTAAGCATTACTGTGTTTCGGTCTGAAGGGCGACGTAGCTAGTGAAATTACTGGGCAAATGAGACTTAACAACTTATATCTCAAGGTGACGAGCGCAATTGTAGTGCCGCTTGAATCTTTGGGTTTTTCAAGAATCCTGAGCGGCAGTACCTCTTAATGGGCAGGGCGTATCAATAACCATCAACTGAACGTCCTGCTCGTCTCGTCCTTTATTGTTATGAAAAAAAATTGTTACCTAAATATTTATATTTTGTCTCGATTCAGAGTACTAAAGGCATAAATATTATATCACTTTTAAATTAAACGTTATATCTCGAGAGTCCGTAACAATTTAATTACATTTAACAAAATAATTTAGTCCACAATTGAGTTGCGAAAAGGTCAACGTGCGACATTCTCGTACATTCTATTGAATTATACGAGAAAATGGTTTTATATCACAGAGTAGGGACGGATCCATACGTATTGTTATATATAGCGAATATTTACAGCGCTTCGAAATTTATTTATTTATTTATTTATTTTAAACATCACAAAATCCACTAAAACTTAAAATAGGTTATAATAATACTATTTTGTAGGACTTACATCTAATAATGGATTTACAATATTTATAAAAAGACATGATATTTGTGCGTGTGGGGTTTGGTGAGAGTGCGTGTGTGTGTGTGTGTGTGTGTGTGTGTGTGCATGTGGGTGTGTGTGTGTGTGTTTGTGAATTACTCTAAATTTAACCTTCCTTTAGATTTTTACTAACACTCCTTTTAAAGCAGCCTTTACTGTTATTAAAAAGTTCAGTACTGTTGAATTGCTTATTATAGTTGCATAGAGTGCGACAGATTACCGAATTTTCATAATAATTAGTATGACTCAGCGGGACTTGGAATAGAGGCGTGTGTCTAGTGCGAGCTGACGGCACTCGTAATTGTATGAATAGTTCAGTTAGCTCGGTACTGTCGATCCTACCATGAACTATGTTATGAAGGAAAGAGAGATCCAGAACCTTGCGCCTGTCCTCAAGTGTCATCATATTGTGAAACCTGCAAGATTCGGGGTAGTCCACATAATTGTGTTGTGCGCGATAGTTGATATGTTTTAAAAATTTTGCTTGTATCTTTTCAATTTCTTGGACATGTGTTATGTATCGTGGGTTCCATATATTGCTGCAATATTCAAGAATACTTCTTACGTAAGCATAATATAGTATTTTAATACATTTTATGTCTGAGAAAGGTTACTGACGAAATTAAATTTCACTTCAAATGTCAACAGTTCCATGCGGTTTAGATTCGAATGATCTTTGATATTTAATTATTTTATCTACACCCATGCTTTAAATCCTCTATTAAAGATTCTATAACAGCATATTGCCAACATAAAAACACCCAATTTCCTAATAGCCATTACATCATCCAAACGAGTGTTGTAATGAAATTCAGTACAACATTACAACACTTGTTTGGATGATGTAATGGTTACTAGGACTGGCTTTATTAATGTTAGCAGTAAGCTAACTGTTTCGGAATCTTTTATACAGGATTTATATTATGGGTGTAGATAAATTCTTGTATGTAACTGTTGAAATTAGGTATTAAAACACTCATGTGATACTATTATGATAAACCCACATTCTTGTTTTAATACCCTTTATTACACAACAGTTGCATAAATAACTATAATTAAACTTGTTTTCAAGTGATTTTATATAAATACTTTCATGACGTATTGTATTATAGATGTATTCTTAAACTGAAGTTAAAAAGGAGGACTTTTTCAATTCGAGAGTTACGCGCCATGTTGTTTTTGTTTTAAGTGCAACAGTACTGTACTGTAGTACGTTGTACGTTGCACTGTCACATAAAGTTTTCACAATACATGGTATATTCTAATAATATTTTTGAAGTGAAACTTATACATACAATACAATAGAATGCTTGTTTTTGAAGTCAGTTTTTTTAAACGTAGTTTTTTTTTATTTCTTATGTTTTAGTGTCAGTTAATAATAATATATTACCAACTTGAATGAAAACTCCAAAAAAGCCGCACACAGAAAACATTTATGTGATCCAGGTAGACGAAAATTTTCATATAAATGTTCATAAAATGAAAACTACTGGGTCAAACTATGTAAAATTTTTATGGGACCAAATGGCATCTATTTCGCACCAAACAAAAGAATAATAATCATATATCTCAGAGTAATCGGTGTACATACATAAAAAAATATCGATCGAATTGATAAACTGCTCCTTTTTGAAGTCGATTATAAAAATCTAAGCGGCACTTCAATTGCGCTCGTCACCTTGAGTCATAAAATGTTTTTTTTTTTATTATTCAAAAATGTTAATTCAAATATTCCAATCCTTGCACTATAGTAATATAAGCAATGTCAATCTATCTTTGAGTATTATTCGAATTGAAAATGATATTATTCGTACGCTATACATAGTAATTTCTAGAACATGTACATAAGATACAGAGAGTTGTATTACACTCTGCTATTTAACAAAGTTCTTAGGAATCTAACTTACGTACGCGAAAGTTATTCCAAAGTGCTCGAGACTGTATGGAGCTTTTACTCATCGCTAATGGCTTTCTAGAAGTGAAATGCACATCAATTTTACTACTCTTTTCATAACTTTGCGAAGGCGTAGTTGTTTTCTACTTTGGCTTGTTGAAGAAGAATGTTTAGAGCCCTTCAGGCGATTTTTGTTTATGACATTAAAGACGAGACGAGCAGAACGTTAAACTGATGGTAATTGATACGCCCTCCCATTACAATGCATTGCCGTTCAGGATTCTTTAAACATTAATGACGACACATGTAGTCGAATGGTTAGTGACCCTGACTACTAAGCTAGAGGTCCCGGGTTCGAATCCCGGTAGGTGCAATCATTTATATGATGAATATGGATGTTTGTTTCCGAGCCATGAATGTTTATATGTATTTATGGATGTTTAAGTAAGTATATTGTATTAAATATATCATTGGCTTGTACCAATAGTCAAGGTATGCCTAGTTTGGGGCAATATAATTTGTGTAAAAGTGCGTCAATATTATTATTATTCAAACACTCCCAAAAATTCTGAGCGGCACTACAACTGCGCTCGTCACCTTGAGACATAAGATGTAAAGTCTCATTTGCCCAGTAATTTCACTAGCTACGGCGCCCTTCAGACCGAAACACAATAATGCTTTAACATTACTTTTCACGGCAGAAATAGGCGCTGTTAGAATGACCATAATCTAGCCGACATCCTGTGCAAAGGAGCCTCCCACTTGTAAGTACAGTAAAAGTTACAGAATATTATATTCGAACAATAAAGTTAGGCCTGAATTTATTACAAAACTTTTAACTACACACGCCGGACGCTGGCTAGAACGATTTTTGTGATTTTTATTACTTTCGCCTCGAGTCGCCGCTATAGAGAATTGTTTGGCCGCATTCGGACAAGTCTCGTAATTTTTGTACAAACTTTTTATTTCTTCTGTTCTCATATTTGATTGGAGAGTTTTTTGTTTTGTTATTTTTATATCTACCTAATATCTCGAATTTATATCCAAGCTGCTGGATCTGCTCTAAGCTACAATCTATTTACTTCGATAATACTCGTCATGTTGAACGTTTTAACATTAAATTATATTTTTAATACTAACCCATTGTCACTTATGGAACTTATTCTCAAAGTTCGCACATACACACACACACCTGTCTAATAAAACAATTTTGCGCGGCGGCCATCTTGGATTTCAAAAATGATCCCAAATTTTCGTTCGTTAAGAATTCGTTCTATACACCCTCGAGAACTTCGGATAGGATATCAATATTGTCGAGACCATAATTTGGCGCGATGGCCAAACAATAGTTTTATAAATAGTAGCTGGCAATGGCGCCTCTATCGTCTCGCTTTTTTGTTTCATCGAGTTTCAAATCACAACGATTCTAAAGAAGTATCACATCAATAAGTAAATAGTTATATTTATATTGGACGTGGGGTTGCCCCAAATCCTTTCGCATAGATAGATTACTTTTCGGGGAACTACTATAATCCAACGGCTTAACCGTTATGAAAATTAGCCTGGAACAAATAGACAGACCTACTTGCATGACGCAACTTACATAAAACAAAACAACAATAAAACATAACAGATTTTGATAGATTTGACTATTAACGGTCAAGCTTTTAAAAATAATTATATAATATTTATAATATTCTCAGCGAAGGATCTATTTCAACAAAGTTCGTGTAGACTATGCTAGAGCAAATGAGGTTTATAGAGCAGAGCGAATAAATATTCGATATTAAAAAAAATACAAAATATACATGCCATTCTTTAAATTAAAATTTCCTCGCATCATGCGCTTTTAATATAAAATATTGCAATAATTTGAAGTGCGCCTCTTATCTGACTTGTAAGCGGCAGCCTCGTGCATATTATATTAACCAGGGTGGCAGAACCTTCCCTAAGGCGTCGCGTGTTTCACAATGAATACTGTTCGCAACTATAACTGACAAAACACTAAAACTTTTTCAAAAACTTTTGAACTTTTTTTTTTATGGAATAGGAGGACAAACGAGCGTACGGGTCACCTGTTGTCAAGTGATCACCGCCACCCACAATCTCTTGCAACACCAGAGGAATCACAGGAGCGTTGCCGGCCTTTAAGGAAGGTGTACGCGCTTTTTTTGAAGGTACCCATGTCGTATCGTCCCGGAAACACCGCACAAGGAAGTTCATTCCACAGCTTTGTAGTACGTGGAAGAATCTCCTTGAAAACCGCACTGTGGAGGACCGCCACACATCCAGATGGTGGGGATGATATCCTAACTTGTGGCGTGTCGTGCGAAGGTGGAATTCGGCGGCAGGTATCAGGTTACACAGCTCTTCGGAATTATCTTGTTTTGTTAATCGAAGAGGGGGAAAAAGGAGGGTAGGGGTCATGCGATGATAAGTGATCACCGCCGGCCACAGCCTCTTGCAATACTAGAGGTATTCCCCGGCGCATAAAAAAAGAGGGAGGCTTCTTTGCACGGGATGCTTGGTAGATTATGGTCACTACAACAGCGCATTTTTCTGCCGTGAAGCAGTAATGTGTAAGCATTATTGTTTCGGATTGAATGGCGCCGTAGCTAGTGAAATTATTGGGCAAATGAGACTGAACATCTTATATCCCAAAGTGACGAGCGCAATTGTAGTGCCGCTTAGAATTGTTGGGTTTTTCAAGTATCCTGAGCGGCACTGCATTGTAATGGGCAGGGCGTGTCACTTACCAGCAACTGAACGTCCTGCTCCCTTATTGTTGCAAAAAAATCATAACTGGTCGGCTTTTATTTCAGTAGTCGGCAATAATTTCACTAGGTACGGCGCCCTTCAGACATGAAAATTTAATATACGTTCACAAAAATGGTCACGTTTTTGCTCTTAATAGTGATATTCATTATTAAAACACTAGAAATAAGAGATTGCTTGTAAAGAATTCTAGTAGGCTTCACAAGATACATAATAGCTTTAAAGGTAAATGTATACACTTTTATAATAAAGTTCCAGCCACTGTTCAGGCATTATCTATAAATAAATGGCTCTGTCGTAAATCCTACTACTCCACAGCTGAACATCTAAGTGATCCGACAGCCTGGGACTAGATTATGATTATTTTATAAATATAAAATAAATGACATCGAAAAGAATTCTATAGGAATCAATTTTAAGAAAATAAATGTCTTTTATGCCTTTTTTTGGGTGTGTGTTGTGTGTTTGTGTGTGAATATGTGTTTAGCTTTTTATTTATTAAGAAAGAAATTGCATTTTTTTTCCACATGAATCCTCTTTATACAAGGACTGACTTTCCATGAACGCTTATATCGTGATTGAGTATGATTAATTGCCAATATATACATCGTCTGTGCGGTGTTATAACTTCATTACATAGCTAATGGAATTTCCTCCGAGTGATATGAAGCTTGATTTGACATATGAATATGAATAAGATAAGTGTATATGTGACTGATGAAGGCGCCGCTTTCCACATTGAGAGTAATGATTTTATGTTTAAATGAAAATCAGCGAAACGCGCTATATCCGTTATTATATTTATTATGTAATTACTTTTTAGGGTTCCGTAACCAAATGGCAAACCACGGAACCCTTATAAATTCGTCATGCCTGTCTGTCTGTCAGTGTATGTCACAGCCACTTTTTTCAAAAACTATAAGAACTATACTAATGCAACTTGGTAAGCAGGTGTATTCTGTGAACCGTATTAACATTTTTACACATAATAGGAATAAACAATAAATTTTTGGGGTTCTTATACGTAGAACTGAAACTCAAAAAATTTTTTCATCAAACCCATTCGCGTTTGGTCATCTTTGGATAGGTCTTCAAAAATGATATTGAGGTTTCACTAAAAATATATGATGCAAACTTCCACCGTAAATTGTTTTAAATGAGTACTAAGTCGTTTATTTTTAATACATATAAATGATGAGAGCTCATTTGCACTCTATGATTTTTTGCCTTTTCCATTGAAATAATTAAATATAATTTTCCTTTCTATATAAATTTTATATTATGTTACTTGCTGCTACGGAACCCGATTATGGGTCTACGGCGCCTATTTCTGCCGTGAAGCAGCACTATGTTTCGGTCTGAAGAATGTCCTGCCCATTACAATGCAATGCCGCTGAGGATTATTGAAAAACCCAAAAATTCTGCACTACAATTGCGCTCGTCGGCTTGAGGCATAAGATGTTAAGTCTCATTTGCCCAGTAATTTCACTAGCTACGGCATCCTTCAGACCAAAATACAATTATGCTTACACATTACTGATTTACGGCAGGAATAGGCGCCGTTGTGGTACCCATAATCTAGCCGGCATCGGTTGCTAAGGAGCCTCCCACTGGTAAATAAATAAATAATTATATTAACCTTTTCCACAATGACGTTTTCACAATTATCCAGAATTTCGTAACATATGTTATTTGTACATAATGTTGTAAAAGCTTCTACATCGCCCAACAAAACACTTACTAACTCGATTTAACCGAGTAGTTGGCATAACAAGTTTATGTTTGCCTTTAATTTGTTTTTTCTGTTTGATAGCATTATTATTAAATTCGCTAATGTGGCTATGAGGTACACACGAGATATTCTGTATAGCCGAGTGGTTAGCGATCCTAGCTACTAAGCTAGAGGTCCCGGGTTCGAATCCCGGTAGGTGCAAACATTTATATGATGAATATGGATGTTTGTTTCCGAGTCATGGATGTTTAAATGTATTTATGTATGTTTATATGAATTTATGTATGTTTAAGTAAGTATATTGTATTAAATATATCGTTGTCTTGTAACCCATAACACAGGCTATATATGCTTAACTTGGGTCAAGATAATTTGTGTAAAAAAGTGTGTCCATATTATATATCATTATATTATTTATTCTATATTTATTATAAGAATACGTGACGACACTACCAAGACATTCAACTGACAATGAATGTACATTAGTGAAAAAATACGTTCACAAAAATCGTCACCTTTTTGCTCTTAATAGTAATTTTCATAATTATAACACTAGAAGTAAGGGATTGCTTGTAACTAATTCTAGTCGGCTTCATAAGATACATAATAGCTTTAATGGTAAATGTATACACTTTTATAATAAACTCCCAGCCACTGTTCAGGCATTATCTATAAATAAATTAAATGTTGTGTTCGCTCTATCGTAAATCACAGCTGAATATCTAAGTGATCCGACAGTCTGGACCTTAATAAGATTATTTTATAGCAATAGCAATGACAGTACAATATTGTATATTTTATTAAAAACAGCGCAAGAAAAGAATGCTGGGAGAGTTTCTTGTGCCGCTTCTTCTCTCTCAGAGTGACATTTGTTTCCAAAGCGGTAGTAGCATATCGTATATTAGAAATGACATCAAAAACAAATCTAAAGGAATCTTGAGAAAAATAAATGCGCTTTAAATTCTGCCTCAATACAATGCTGTGCCACTTTGGATTTTTGAATCAAGGCAGAAAATTCTGAGTTGTATTGCAATTCCGCTCGTCACTTTGAGAATTATTTCATTTATACGCCTAGATAGATTGTGACAGCTGTCAAAACATCGAAAAAAAATTAAGTTGACAGCTCTATTATGAGCAATGCACGCACACAAACACAAAATGACATACAAATCGCCCTTTCCACATATATTGCAGTTAAACCGATTTTCTATTATAAAATATGAATTACTAAGGATATTCCTGAATTCAACATTTATCGACCTTATAAATGAACTTGGTATAATTCATTTATATAATGAATAGTTATACCTGAGAATAAACAAAGAATATGCATATTGTTTACAAATAGACATGTGGTATCTCTCTGAATCATCTTTTTCTTCTTCTTTATACCGGGGAGTGCTTAGAGGAGCTGTTCGGGTTTATTCCAGCGGCCGAATTCCACCACCGGACGTTACATGCGAAGTACCATCCGCATCACGTAGACGTCTGGCATTCCACAACCGCGCGTTTTACAAGAAATTTCTTGCCTCGCACAGCTACTTTGTGGGATCAATTACCGACTGCCGTTTTCCCGAACAGATACGACTTAGGGAATTTCAAGAAAAAAGCATACTCCCTAAAAGGCCGGCAACGCATTTCTTGACCTATTGTTGCGGATGTCCATGGGTGTTTGCCTCACCTCTCCCCATCCCGTGTACCTCTTGTCCGTTTGCCCCCTCTTAAATAAAAAAAGACATTTTGCTTATTATTGGTTTATTCGGACGTATAACGTTTCACGCGTTTATTTGCAAGGCTGCTTGACATTCGGAAAACTTCAGAATTATCATTGTATTGACAGTGTTGTCAACGATATTGTAAGCATTTTGCATATTCTTTGTTTATTGTCACGTATACCGTTATACCAAGTTTATTTGTAAGGCCGATAAAGTTTAAATTGTAAGCCGGAGCGTAACTTCGAGTTTCGTAACGAATACTTGCTACTTACAACAGTTACAACTTCACAACCAATTCTGTAACTTGTCTGAGGCTACTTGCCAAGTTCGTCATTACATCTATCAAGACAGTTCTGCCTTTAAACTTTGACTTGATGAAGGATTGTTTCAGAGTTTACTTCAAATGATTTAAATTCATATTCCTTCCGTTACTTAATATTGCACGCCTTAATTTTGAACTGTTCTGTTCATTATCTTAAGAGTTCTGAGATTTATTATTAATATTAATTTGTTTTAGTAGAATGTTTTAACCTATTTCGAAAAATGAGGTTCTCAATTCGTCGGGTGTTTTTATTATGTTTGTTACCTCAGAATTTTCGACTGCTTGAACCGATTTTGATAATTGTTTTTTTATTTGAAAGTTTGTGCTTCCCGTGTGGTCGCATTCGAGATGCGCTTGTGTCGCACGCCCACCGTGACAAGGCGAGCAAGCGATTCCAAAAGAATAACAATATTTATAACTGTTAGACTAATTAATTAGATTGTATAAAAATATGCAATTATTTTTTACTAAGGATTTTATTGAACATTAGATCTTTCAAATTATTACTATCAGAATTTGTTAGTAGTAAGAAAGTGATACTTACATATATATATTTCGTATCCCGTAAGATGCAAACGTTTGTATGTTCAATGTGAATGTTTGTTTTAATGACTAAATCAAACTTCTGTATTACAAAAATAAAATTAAAAAAAATATGAACGATGCGGGACTCGACCTCTCGCATTTCTTGCGAACGCAACTGAGCCAACCGTTCGAGTAACGTATCGTTGATAAATCTTGTATGCCTTGTTCAACTCTCAGGTAGTGGCTTCAACTACAGGATCTAATTTACAGTTGATAACCTGCTCAACCCCAATTAATTGTTATGTTTTAAAGTGATATAAAATAATAACTTAATATATATACCTACTACTAGCTGACTCGACAGACGTTGTTCTGTACATAATAAATAAAATACAGATTTTTTATGAATTTGTCAATAATATTTCATAACCACAAGAATTATTTCGTAAAATATGCTTCCTGTTGTGAAATTGTTTCACAGCAGAACTGTCAAACCGTGCGTCAATAAATTCTCTTATAGAAAATATGTCCATACAAAACAAATATTGGAATTAAAAACAATTATGGGTCTCAAATCCAAATAAAAACTATCGTATCTCTCAAGTTGCACTAAACTGCACTCGATGAAGTAATCCCCATTAAAATCCGTTCATTAGTTTAGGAGTCCATCGCGGACAAACATCGTGTCACGTAATTTATATATATTAAGATAAAACATATATTTATTTAAATATTAAATACTTCTTTCTTTGTTTGTCATTTTTCTGTGACGTCGAGATCAAAGCGTGTATAACAAATTACATAACAGATTAATTAATTTAAAAAAACGTTTGGCGAATACACATAATACTTAGTGACGTTGATCGCTGTTGGATTCGGGAAATCATTTGCAATTTCGTTTGGAAAGCAATCATTGGAATTCGTTTATCGGCTTAAATCGTAATTAAAATAAACTGTTCGGCTGTTTTACAAAATTTAACAAGGTTTTATTTTATTGGGAGCAACAGTTCAGTTTTGCCTCTTAAATTAATTGATGTAATTACATAGCTTTTGGTTTATTTTAATGAAAATAAGGGACGAGACAAGCAGGACGTTCAGCTTATAGTAATTAATACGCCCTGCGCATTACAATGCAGTGACGCTCAGGATTCTTGAAAAACCCCAAAATTTTCTGAGCGGTACTACAATTACGTCACCTTGAGACATAAGGTGTTAAGTCTCATTTGCCCAGTAATTTCACTAGCTACAACGCCATTAAGACCGAAACACAATAATGCTTATACATTACTGCTTCACGGCAGAAATAGGCGCCGTTGTGGTACCAATAACCTAGTCGGCATGCTGTGCAAAGGAGCCTGGTTATTAGTGAACCTTTAAATACAATCAATATCGTTTTGCTGAAGCTCTAGGTTCTAGGCTCTCATTTAGGTACAAGAAATGGAAGTTATAAATGTCAAAAATTATAATACCTCTAGATGAAGCCCGCAACTTCGTCTGCGTAGATAAAAAGTTTTTAAAAATAATAAGCATGCTTGGAATTGAAGATTATCTCATGTCCAATTCCGGTTCCGGTTCCTGTTTTCGCTCCCGTTCCCAACATATTATATAAATCTTATTTCTAGGAAGATTGCTATGGCAAATTAAACCTACTATTGGAATAATTATAGCTCATCGATGTGAATTTCAGATTTTCACAAATCCCGCGGCAACCATAGTTTTTTTCCGGGATAAAATGTAGCCTATGTCCTTTCCCAAGTTCCAGTCTATCGCTGTACCAAGTTTCATCAAAATCGGTTCAGATGCTCCGGTGTTAAAGCGAAACAAACAAACTTACATTCACATATATACTATTAGTAGGGATTTACGAACACTTCGGAAAAGGTTAATTGAGACAAAATGGCAATAAACATATTGCACCTCTAAGAACTTTTTTATTACGGCAACTATTAGATGCTTGTGTGCGTGGCATCTTGACACTCAATGGCATCTTTCAAATTTTGTAACATACGCTTCGTGATATTTTACATAGAAATTAATCTTACATATAAAATTCTCGTGACACAATGTTAATTACCTTACTCCTCCGAAACGGCTTTACTGATTATTACCAAATTTTATATGCATATTCAGTAGGTCTGAGAATCGGCTATCTATTTTTCATCCCCCTAAATGTTAAGGGTTGTCCAACCCAAAACTTTTTGACAATTTTTTTTATTTTATTATGATTCACATTGAAAAATAGATACAAATTTAAATTTTCGCCTTTCTACGATCTATTACTATTTTTGTATCACGATTTTTATATTATTCTGTTCCATCCACCAAACCGATATAGGGTTGCAAGATGGCAATCGAATACAATAATTGTAGTACGATATATTTGGTAGGTGTGAGAATCTTGCTGGGTCAGCTAGTAAAATATTAAATACTTATTGATGATATGTGATCCCAGTGTCTTTCTTATTTCTTGTAGCAAGACGTGAAAACGATACCAATATTCAATGGATCAGGTTAAATACCACAAATAACAATATCCTGTAAACCTTATGATCGAATCAGAAATGAGGAGATCCGTAGGAGAACCAATGTTACCGACATAGCCCAAATGATTGCGAAACTGAAGTGGCAGTGGGCAAGGCACAGAGCTCGACGGACAGATGTCTGTTGGGGCAATATAGTCCTCGAATGGCGACCACATACCGGAAGAAGTAGTGGTACCGACGAACCTGATCAAGATCACCGGAATACGTTGGATGAGGGCAGCGCAGGACTGATCGTCATGGCAATCATGTTTTTACTTATTAATTTACATTTTTTTGACTTATTCGTGTAAGGCATTTAGTTATTGAAGTTTGTGTATTTTGTTGCATTACTTTGCATATATTGTAATTGAAATGATTTGTAAAATTAAATTGAAAATAAGAATCTGTAATATCATTCTGTTTTGAAAAGAGCAACCTTAGAGTTTCTTGCTCGTTCTCTTCTAAGGAAATCTGCCATCCGAACGAGCTGTAAGAAAAAATTATATATGTCAAGTGGAATGCAATGTACCTACGAAATAAAAATATGTTTGTTTGTTTGTTGTTAAAATCTTTGGGGGTGGCCTTTGTCCAGCAGTGGACGTCTTCCGGCTGAAATGGTGATGATGAACCTTATGAACATGCACAAAAATATTTTTTTATGTTTTGGTTATGAAATATACTTAAGAATTATTTGTTTTTCTCAGGTGACACCGACGACCATGGCCTGCCGAAGGAAAAGGACAAAGCATGCGACACTAACCTGTATTTGTATCATGTGAGTATTTGTAAACATCAATTTATTTATGAAATCTATATCCCTACTAATATTATAGATGTGAATGTATGTTTGTTACGCTTTCACGCCTAAGCCACCGAACTGAATTTAATAAAATTTAGTACAGAGATAGAGCTTGAAAAAGGACATAGGCTATTTATTGCAAAAAAATGGAGGGATTGAAATAGGGGATGGCAGGTAGTATGGAAATTCGTCATTATCGAAGATAAAACCATGAAACTTTGTATTTAGGCACTTGATAAGAAATAATTTATAAACATTTGTTCGAGCATTTTTGAAACTATGACCTACATGAGGATGAAATAGGAGATTATAGTTCACAGGGAAATACTTTAAAGAGACTGTCCACAATGACAAGGGATATGCGCTGTATCATAGAAGAGCAGAAAGAGCAGTTTGTTTATTGTGTTTTATTTGAAAAGTATCCTAAAAAATAAAAATAAAGTGCCCAAATTAACTATTGAACGCGAACGAAGTCGCAGGTAAAAGCTTGTCAATATATATAAATCCAGTGTCCTGATGTTTGTTTCCAGTGAACTCCTTAACTAATGAACGGATTTTAATGGGGATTACTTCATGGAGTGCAGTTTAGTCAAACTTGAAAGATGGATAGTTTTTATTTCGATTTGAGACCCATACTTATTTTTTTTTCCAATATTTGTTTTATATATATTTTCTATGACACAATTTATTGACGCACGGTTTGAATGTTCTGCTGTGAAATAATTTCATTATAACAACAGGGAGCATATTATACGAAATAATTCTTGATATTATGAAATACTACTGGCTAATTCATAAAAAAAATGATGAGGTGTCGAGGGACACCAGGTAGGAACGAAGTTCCTTCGGCTTATGTAGAATCGACACAAATTGCAAAAAAAATCGTTCTAATATTGCTATAATCGTTTTCATATATTAATATAATAATATTGATAATATATACACTACTCGCTTGTGACTGTCGCGCCTGCGCACGTCTCATTTAACGGTTTTATTCCACGCACTTTTCCACGCACTTTTTTCCACGGATTTTTTCTTACGGTTTTACTATCACATTTTTTTCAGTTCGGTCGCGCAGCAAAATCCCTATCCCCTCCAAGCCTGCCGTAAGGGACTTCGTTCCAATAGTATTTTATTTATTATGTACAGAACAACGCCTTTCGTGTCAGCTAGTATGAATATGAATCACAAAATATTTCGTCTATTCACGATCATAATTTTGTGAACATTTATAAATGCAAGAAATTTGTATTGGGATTACTGCACTCACTAATAATATAACCACCATAGAGTCAAAGTCAAATAAACTTTAGTCAATTAGGCTTAAACTAAGCGCTTTCGAATCGTAACTACAAATATTTCTTTGAAATTACTGAATTTACAATATTATGTTCGTAAAAAGTTGAGCTCATGAGAAAAACATACAAGAAATTTAACGGCCACTCTTTTCATTCACGTAGAGTATTTTACAATGGCTGTAATATAGTTATTTATTAATACAGCTTTACTCACGATTTATCGTTATGGGTACCGACCAATTTCGGACCATTCGGAGGTCCTTTATCAAGGTGAGTGTAGTGGGTTCGCGATAACGTCCCGTCTTGTCTATGTTGTATAAATCGTGATGAAGTTATATAAATTATTTCATAAAAAGTAATAAGTAATATACCGTATAAATATATGTATAAATTATCGTATATTGTAGGCATCATCACCTTTAGTCTTTCAATTCATTGTTTGTGTAAAGATGCTTCGTGAACATAATGGTCGTGATTACTGTCATAATTAGTAATTGCATTCAACAGATACAAAGCATAGACTCTGTAGGTACATAAATAATTAGATTGTTTCTCTTAATTATTACAAAAATCATTAACGGCCGTGCCCAATATACTATCTACAGATAGAGATAAATTACTACCTTCGACTGTCAATAATCTGAAGCTGTTCCTATATAATATAAGTCATTCTTATCGCCTTATATTGGGATGCGTGAATTGCAATTTCCATACAAACTTCTATCGCTGGTCGTCGTCCCATTGATAGACAGCGTGTACGGCTAAGGTTAGTTACCAAAGTCAACGATAGTTACGATTTTTACCTCAAGTAAGAGACAAATTGAATATTGGGAACAACTGTAAAATAATCATTAACATCACAATGAATGTATTGTAACTGTAACCGATTGTGATTGAGTCAGCTCCGCTCGAAATTTGCTCCTTAGTATTTTGAATATTAAGCCCTTAGATTAAGGATTGGTTTCCGCTGCGGTCCAACTAGATACCGCACTACCTAATAACAATAGTTTTTTTATTACGGCAACTATTAGATGCTTGTGTGCGTGACATCTTGACACTCAATGTCATCAAATTTTGTAACATACGCTTCGTGTTATTTTACATTGAAATTAATAAAATCCAAAATACTTACTGATGATATGTGATCCCAATGTCTTTCTTATTTCTTGTAGTATTATTTTTACAAAGTTTTATTACGCAACCCAGCATTGTAGTTTCTATTGTTAGCAAAGTTTAACAGAACACGTGACACGTCAACGTCACACATTGATCGAGACTGGCTCGAGTAAGCCCACTTGGGCGTAGTATTATTGAATTGATTTGATTCAAATTGGAATTTATTTATCTCTGATAAATTTATAATTACTTGTTATATTTTATGAGAAAATCTTCTTAAAATTTAAAATCGAACTAATACCCAGTATTTAATGCATGACGAGTGCATTTTCTATATTTTCCATAAAAAATAATCGATCTATGATGTAAATTATTTCATATTTTTATATTATTCAACCGGTATATAGTAATATAGTGTGAATGTAGATAACAAATAAACATGTATAAATACCTATTCAATTTCAGACCAATATCTGTTTTTATCTTGACACAGATTCATGAAATCGGGCCAAAGGTTAGCGATAATCTCCGTAATACCTATCAGGTATCAGGAATAATATAAACAAGGTAAAGGTGAACGTATATTTAAATTACGGTGGTCGGAAAGGCAATTTAAGGTTGAGATTAACTTGGAGACGAAATCGAAATAAATCGGGCGCATTATTGGATTTCGTTTTCCGTAGCGTCGTAGCGATCGAACGTAGCTCGTAGCGGTCTCGGAGCATTAACCAATGTAGCATTATTAATGTTAAGAAACGATTGATAAAGTTATCTTGACATTACTGTTTTGAAATACATATATATATTCGTCATCTGTATATCCGCTAACTCCTCTTTAACCACGTCATCATCATCATCATCAGCCGGAAGACCAAAGATCTTCACGGCGACCGGTCCTGCACTGCCCTCATCCAACGTAGTCCGGCAATCTTGACTAGATCGTTGGTCCATCTTGTGGGATGATCTTGTGGCCTACCAACATTGCGTCTTCCGGTACGTGGTCGTCATTCGAGGACTTTTCTGCGCCACCGCCATCTGTCCATCGATCTATGTCCCTGCCCACTGCCACTTCAGTTTCACAATCATTTGGGCTATGACGGTGACTAGTTCCTCTATGGATCTCCTCATTTCTGATTCGATCTCGCATGGAAACTCCGAGCACAGCCCTCTCCTAAGCTTTCTCATCAGGCCCATAATTAGCGACCACGTTTGCGTACCGTAAGTCATCACTGGCAACACACACAGATTGAAAACCTTCGTCTTCAGACACTGTGGTATTTGGTACGAGAAGATTTTACGGAGCTTCCCGACCGGTGCCCATCCGAGTTGGGTTCGACGAGTGACCTCTTACAAGAACCTTTCTTTAACCACGTAACGTGTTTGAATGCTGTATCCACCATTAGTTAAATAAGTTTTCACGGATGGTTTATATTCTAAAATTCATATTATATAAGAACATCTCTTCATCTAACCACAGTCAAAGATTATGACGTAATGGAATCAAATTTCTCTTTTACCGACTTCAAAAGAGGATATTGCCAAGTGGACTGTATATTTTATTATATTTCAACTTCAAAATGAAGCTGAAAATAGCGAATCATTATTTTTCTAAAATTTATTTTCCAAAATTGTTTTCATAGTCATTAATCGTTGTCTAGCACACAAAAACAGTAATTTATTATTTTCATTATATTAGAATAAACCTACTTATATTTAAAATGAACAAATCAAATCATAATCACTTTATTCGTGTAGGTCACAGAAATGACAATTATGAATATCAAAAAAAAAAATATTGTATCTACTGCTACTTCGTAAAGGGTCGGGCTAATGACACGTAGTAAAAAACTCATTGCCACTCTTTTAAATCAAGACTTACATTTTAACCGTTTCATTTCAATTCTTAATATTTTTTTTTATGAAAATAAGGGACGAGACGAGCAGGACGTTCAACTGATGGTAATTGATACACCCTGTCCATTACAATGCAGTGCCGGTCATGATTATTGAAAAACCCAAAAATTCTGAGCGCCGCTACAATTGCGCTTGTCACCTTGAGACATAAGATGTTCAGTCTCATTTGCCCAGTAATTTAGTGAAATTAGCTAGTGAGCTACGGCGCCCTTCAGACCGAAACACAGTAATGTTGACACATTACTGCTTCACGGCAGAAATAGGCGCCGTTGTGGTACCCATAATCTAGTCGACTTCCAGTGCAAAGGAGCCTCCCACTGGTAATATGTAAAGTGATGCAACAAACATACTCAAACGTCAAATAGTCAATGCTTTACACGAGTAAGTCAAAAAAGTAAATCTTAATTAATACAAAACAAAAGTTATTGAATACAGTAGCTGCATCATCCACACACACTGTAAGTAAATAAAGGTATTCTGTGAGCATTTTATAAGCGATTATAAAAAGAACAACAGCCGGAACTCTAATAGGTTCGCTACGAAACGAGAATATTAAGACTATAAAGGCTTTTGCGGTAAAATTTATGTGAAGGTAGCGTTAATTAAGAAGGTTATCTGCTAAGAACTTTTATTACAGCCATTACCGTTTTACTTGATAGTGAAGTTTGTCTTTATTTATTTTAAACCTTTAATGAAACTTTAATACATATTTTTATTCAAGTTGGGGATTGGTTGGAGATATTACTTTAAGTTGGAGAT
>CATIXQ010000025.1:7549255-7603275 GCA_949711755.1 Leptidea juvernica
TTCAAGTTGGAGATTGGTTGGAGATATTTATTCAAGTTGGAGATTGAAGATTTACGAATAAGACTCCAGAACGTATACTAACTATGTCATGTCTGTTTCAATCTCATATCGGAGGAATCCAGCGGAGCTAAGTTACCTACCTCTCTTGCACGAGATCGCCATAGTTATAATTCAGAATTAGAAGCATTCCACCTTCGCACGACACGCCACAAATTAGGATATCATCCCCACCATCTGGATGTGTGGCGGTCCTTCACAGTGTGGTTTTCAAGGAGCTTTCTTCCACGTACTACAAAGCTGTGTAATGAGCTTCCTTGTGCGGTGTTTCCGGGACGATACGACATGGGTACCTTCAAAAAAAGCGCGTACACCTTCCTTAAGGCCGGCAACGCTCTTGTCCTCTGGTGCTGCAAGAGAATGTGGACGGCGGTGATCACTGAACACCATGTGACCCGTACGCTAGTTTGTTCTCCTATTCCATAAAAAAAAATTAGTTTCTTTACAAAACTATGTCATGTTTAATAGTATTGATGTACAATTAATACATTTTCGTACAATTTTTATCTACATTGAATGCTTAGCAGGGCTCCAACTGTAAAAATTAGGGGTATTTTGGTGATTTTTAAAATAGAAATGTATAAAATAGACAAAAAGAAATTTTTTCTCATATTCTGTAGAATATAATCATTTTTTGTAAAAATATAAACTTTATATAAACCGTCATGAAATTGTTTCAATTATGCGCTATTTTGGCGATTTCTTGGGATAGCGGCCATAAAGTACTTTTTCCCCTTCATGCTTTCTGCTTCGTTTACTTTAATACACTTAAATACATGAAAGTAATCTTCTTAATTCAGTTAACTTGTAGTCCATAGTGAGTTCTGCAAAATAAAATATTCATCAAGTTACCTGAGACTGTATCCAATAGCCACAATATTTGTTGGAATTCCGCGACGAAAAACGCCGAAAAGACTTCTGAATTGAAATATGGTTTATTTATAGAAAGCAATAGATTCAATACTAAGGCTGTGTTGTATTATATTAGCTGTTATAGTTAAGTTTTGAGTAAAATATAACGTTAACAGTAACTTACTTTAACATAGACTGAGGAATGTGTTACACCATCTTATCCCTTGGTAAACTTAAAGTTAAAAACTGAAATGTCAATATCGAATATTTATTTGAAACTTTTGACAGGTCGATTTAGCTATTTAACATCAACAATAGCTTTAACCAGTGAATATACGACGATTACGGTTAGCAGTTAAAGTTATGAACTTAGATCATTTATACGTCTAGATAGACTATGACAGCTGTGAAAACGTCGTAAAATAGAATTTAGAACTAACCTCTATTTTGAGGAATGCACGCACACTGACAAAATCTTTAAATTCATTTTGTATTACTTCTTCGATTTTTTTTAATATGAAAAAAAAACCAAATCGTGGTAAATTTATAGTCGGTTGGAGCCAGGTCTGGAGTATGTCAGAAGGGCTCTAAATGTAACATCCTGTAGAATTAAAACGGATTTTCAGCCATGTTTCACTGCGATTTCGTCATAATTTTTAGAAAAGTGTCAAAAAGTTTCATTCATGTACATAATGATAGCGGCGAACTGTTAACCTCTATTTTCAACAACTCACGCACACCAAACCAAAGTGTCATACAAATCGCGTGTGAAAGATGTAGCTTGTCACGCACACTAAACTAATATTCCTTCCGTGTTTTTATCAGTTGTCTAACAGCAACAGACTCTATCTAGACGTATAAATTATCTTAGGTTATGAAAACTAAAAGTGCAACACAATTTTTGGTTAACCTTATTAACCGGTACTTTATTACCGGTACTTACTTATTAACAAGTTTGTTATTGCTAAAGTTAGTTGCAACCCAGTCTTAACAACACAAAGCTATTGTACATTGTACACTTAATAAGTTCTTGTATTTCGTTATTATTTCAATCTCTTCTGATGGTGGAATGTTGTTTGACCTTGGTAGTTGAGCACCCTTCAGCCAAGGTTGATTTCGCGAAAGAAGGCCGGATAAGAGCTTCGTCAATATGAAAAGGAATGACGTTTGAGGTCAAGTCTACTCGAAAATTTACGTTCTTAAGTACACCTTTGATGAGTTCAGCTTTATCGGTTTTCCTTGCCTACATTTCGTTTTTGTATTACCCTAAAATTCTATTGAAACTCATTTCTCAAGAACCTCTTTTGTTTGGGAGTTCATATTGATAGCTGCGTCCCGTGGTCTTTAACGCGTATTATATTTTTGAAGTGAAAACTTCATTAGCGGCGTTGAGCACTTTTAAAATGTTTAACTCGCGTCAGGACACGTGGCCTGATCGAAAATTCGTAAGACAGTCATTGAAATTACGGATGAAAGATTTATACTTCTAACTAATTATAGTTCGGCTATTTCAAATCAATGATCATACGGTCATTGGACCAGTGGTTAAATCATTGTGATTGCGAAGCCGAAACACCGCAAGATTCGAGGATTGGATCTCAGTCGTGAAATATTTTTACAGTTTATTATGGATGAAAGTTACCTAATATAATGTGACGTGGCTTGCTCTGCCACTGCCGAGGGTTATTGTCTAATTTTCGTACACTGTGGATGTGATAATGGACCTACGAATGATGCGAAACTAGTCGGTACCTACTCGGATAAATCGTGAGTAAAGCCGTATTAATAAATTAGTTGAGAATGTCTCACGAAAGTTTTAATATTTTTTTATGTTGCTTAAATCTTTCACTTGTAGAGTTTCTCATTAACTACTATAGAAACCCTTGGGTCTTTTGCGTTTGTCGTTAGCTCGTACTAATCTAAAAATAAACTCACCCGTATCTAAACTATGCCAAACATATAATTCTCTCGATGAATCTAAAGACATTTTTAGTACATGTTCGGAAATATGTGAATAAAGTATAATAGTATCTAAGATTGTTATGATTCTTAAACTTTGGTAGTTCATGTAGTTTACCAGGCTCCTTTGCACAGGATGCCGGCTAGATTATTGGTACCACAACGGCGCCTATTTTTGCCGTGAAGCAGTAATGTGTAAACATTGTAATGGGCAGGGCGTATTAATTACCATTAGCTGAACGTCTTCCTCGTCTTATTCCTTATTTTCATAAATATAAAAAATAAAGTTTTGAACTACATGAACTTGTATGACACTTTGGAGAGGATACAAAGTAAATTCCTTAGTAGAATTGATTTCCAATATGGGCGAAAAACTTAGTTTTAAGACATCTAATTTTGTATTTCTTTCCTCTTTTTGTATGTACATATTACTTTAATTAATGTTAAACTTTGTTATTCATCATGTAAGATACTAAACAATATGTTATGTTTTTAAAGTGATAACCCTCACTTCTAGGATTAATACACAAATAAAATTAGAAAAACAAAATTTTATGAACGATGCGGGATTCGAACCCACGACCTCCGGCGTTCCGTGCCGGTGCTCTAACCAACTGAGCTAACCGTTCGTGGGTTCGAATCCCGCATCGTTGATAAAATTTTGTTTTTGAAATTTTATTTGTGTATGTAAGATACCAGTAACTATAAAATTAACCTGTGGATAATGGTGTGGGCTCTCACTAAAATTAATTTAATATCTACTATACTTTAAAATTGTAAAATGTATTATGTGAACTGTTTGTTCTCCCTAAGAAATAAAATAAAATAAAATATATATTTAATATTTTTTACTTCATTTGCATATTGTGGCACCTATATTCAGTGCACTTACAGTTATGTTTAGACATTTACTTATAATAAGCTTACTTTTAGTGTAACTGTAACCGGTTGCCTTAAATAAACAAATATATATATAATTCAGTTAGGCAACTGAGAAGACCGTACGCGGGGTACTTAATTTATATAGAAAATAACGTTTGCATCATATCTACCAATTACTTTGTACAAAAAACAGTACGTGCATACCGACAACTTCAATTTGTAAACCGTTAGAATCAGGAGAGAGTTATTGCTGTAGTTATAGATATTAATAGATTTCTCTTCGAATTATTAACCAAAGAGGATGTAAATACTACGTAATAAGAGGTATCTAGTATAAAACGTGCAGTGATTTGACATAAGTTTGAAATATTAGTAATTACAGTAGGGCGATTGGCGACAAAGTATATTCCGGCTAAGTTTGAAAGCGAACAGTTGCTTAAAACGTAGTGGATTTCGGCTATCTCCGTTTTTTACAAGACTATAGCCGTCATCTGTCAATCTTTCAATGACCGCATGTTTCATACAATCGAGTGAATCGCTTTTTTTCATAGAGAGTTTTGCTAGGCTCTATTAACCTGGAGGTCTACTCGCAAAATCGACAACGATACATTAGGAACGATACGATAATACTCCGAATATATCGCAACTATCCTACTCTAACAAATGTTCGAATTCCTTATCGTTTATCGTTACCATAGACTAATATTTTGATTTTTATACGATGCTAGTGTGAATGAAATATGTTCAAACCTAAACATTATCTGTGCTATGTCGCTGTTAATTGTCAAAAGTCAAAACATAGTTTAGGCCCTAAGGACCAGGCCAGACTCTGCACCACCAATTCGGTATCATTAACACATAATGTAAATGTTAAAAAAATGTGTAATGAATATAATATGACCGTTTAAAATAGAATAAATAATACAAAACTTGCGGATAATAAAATGTAAAAAAAGTAACTTAAAACTTCTCGTCGACTTCCTATTTCTCAGGCGGCCATTTGCATTATTTCTACGCATAAACGATCAACAAAACGACTTAAATAACTTAGTAGTAAAAAAATCCTGTTGAATAGTATATCACATAATTATTTCAATAATATTTATTAAGTATGTATATTGTATGGCAAATATATCTATACAACTTGAAACGATAATAGCATCGACAGAAGGTGTCGTTGAGATTATCGTAAAAGTGACGTTTGATTATTTGTGAAATTCGAACATTCGTCTCTGACATTTTCAACTAAGAGTAGGGTTAGGACCGATAATATCGAATAATGTTTCGATCGTTCAATCATCGTTTCGACATTGATTACGATGTAACTAAGAGTAGGATTCGACACGACTAATGCCACGATTTATCGAATATCGATTTTAGGAGTTCTCTAATAAAAAAAGCTTTATTCACCAACATTCATCGGAATATTCAGTGAGAATCCCGTACACCGATACAGCTCGAGATATATTGGTGTGCGAACATTTTGTCAGTCGACGACTATATTCGCAGGCAGCGAGCATTGCAAATGGCGTCTGAATAATAGAGAAGCGATTTCAACCTCGACTTGAGATAAAACTCGTATGGGAGTCGCGTATTATGTAACGGACGCGAAAAATTGCAACAATTTTTCTTTCGGGCCGTTCTTACACAAGATGAGATATTTTTACACTGAAGAGATACGAGAAGAGAGAGGCAATAATGCCTTATCTGAGTGTTGCCAATCTTTAATCCGGGCGAAGACTTTTGTGAGGTACTACACATGTGAATTTATCAAACTAGAAACACCGCAATAGAAAATTCCTTCCAGAGTTCGCTTTTATGTCGAGGAGCTAACTTTGAATTGGCGCTCGCACGGAACGCGAGAGGTCGCAGGTTCCAGTTCCGCATTGTTTATAAATTTTGTTTTTGTTTCCTATGAAATTAAGGGACGAGACGAGCAGGACTTTCAGCTTTGCGCTCGTCACCTTGAGACGTAGGATGGCGCCCTTCAGACCGAAACACAGTAATGTTTACACATTACTCCTTCACGGCAGAAATAGGCGCCGTTGTGGTACCCATAATCTAGCCGGAATCCTGTGCAAAGGAGCCTTAACCTTAAACGTTTTTTAAATTTAATTTGTGTAATCTTAAAAATATCGTGTTATATACAAGATGTTTGACCGTATAATATACTTCTTACAGGATGAGATTGAGGACCGGCCCCGGGCGGCGACATTCCTCAGTTCGTTGGCTGACTACTCCAACACCATCCCGACGGCTTCCGCAGCAGACCCTGATGCTCCCAAGCCGGCACCCCCAGCTCGCATGGGAACCCTCATCGGGGTCTACCTGCCTTGTATCCAGAACATCTTCGGCGTGATTCTCTTTATCCGTTTGACTTGGGTTGTTGGAACTGCTGGCGCGATTCAAGGCTTTCTGATTGTACTTGTGTGTTGCTGTACGGTAAGTGAAACTTAAATTAAAACCTTTATATCCGAATAAGTGATACAATAACAATTACATGGAGTATAACTGTGGGGAGCTTCCTAGATATATATATAAGTCAAAGTCAAAGTCAAAAAAATCTTTATTCACTGTAAAACTTTATAAGTTATTTAGTGCAAGTCAGAATGAAGTACAAAAGTTACAATAGCATTCAAATGAGTATGACAATATTCATTAACAAAATTTAGAACATTATTTTCAACTATCTTTATCATTCAAATAATCTTTCACATTATAACAGGCCTTAGATGTTAATTTATTTTTTATGATACATTTAATTTTTTTCATAGGTAATATTTTTATATCATTTGGGAGTTTAGTACAAAATATAACACAATCCACTTTAAAAGATTTAGCAATTTTACGGAGCCTAGTAGATGGAATTGCGAGTTTATGTTTGTTTCGAGAATTGACATTATGTACTTCACTATTGTTTTTAAATTGGCTAATATGTTTATGAGCGTAAAGGAGGTTCTTGTATATGTACTGGCAGTATATAAGAGTGGTTGTAGTATCTGATTTGTAGCCCATTAGAAAACGACCGAAGACGTGGGAAATTCTGATATAATCACATTTTTTACATAAGAGGAGGCAAACGGGGTGAGAGTGGTGATGCAACCACCCATGGACATCCGCCAAAAAATGTGTCAAGAGATGCGTTGCCAGCCTTTAAGGTGGGAGAAAGTTCTTTTTTGAAGTTCCCTAAGTCGCATCGGTATGGGAAAACAGCAGCCGGTAATTGATTCCACAAAGTGGCTGTGGGTGGCAAAAAATTTCTTGAAAAACGCGTGGTTGTGGAATACCAGACGTCAACGTGATGCGAGTGGTATTTTGCATTTTGACGTAAGTTCAGTGGGGGAATTCGTGATTCGTTGTGGTTATGACAATTTCTAGGAAATTCACTTATATGTCTACGTACATTCATAACATTATTAAGAATATATTGAGAAGCAAACAGTCAAAATGTAAATTACTTTAAATTTTGCTCAAAATATTTCATAGACGCCATTTGCTTGTCTTGGAATCGAGCTCACGACCTTTGCTAAATAAACTGCCAATTACATCACCCGTCTTTTACTATTCGCTTTAAAAATTCAAATCAAATCAAATCAAAATCATTTTATTCACGTAGGTCACGGAAATGACACTTATGAATGTCAAAAAAAAATAAAATATTTTTCTTATTGAATCTACCGCTACTTCGTAAAGGGTTGAGCTAATGAGAAGAAGTAGCAAGAAACTCATTGCCACTCTTTTATATCAAGATTTACATTTACATCGATTTACAAATCATTTCAATTACAATATAATATGTAAAATGATGCAACAGACACACTCAAACGTCAAATAGTCAATGTCTTACACGAGTAAGTCAAAAAAGTAAATGTAAATTAATACAAAAGTTATTGAGTACAGTAGTTGCATCATCCACATACACCATAAATAAGTAAAGGTATTCTGTGAGCATTTTATAAGCGATTATAAATAAATAAATATCTATATATCCATACACACAATAACTTTTAAGAATCTGAAACCGAGTCTCCGGCAACAGGATCATCCTGCCACATTCAGTTTCTCATTGTATGTGTCTACCACAGGGAATAGTCGAGAACTCATTAAAAATTAATTTCACGTAATTAATGTCCCCTGTAGGCTTTGATGTTACGGTTTGAATAGGCTCAGCACTTAGGAGCTAATAGGTTTCTCACTAATGACTGTTAATTAACAATGGAGTCTGCGTATTCTTGATTAAATTAAGCCTTAATATGGATTGCAATATGTTTGTTACATCAGAATCATATTATGAAGATACATTTTACCAGTTGGCTCTTTTGCACATGATGCCGGCTAGATTATGGGTACCACAAAGGCGCCTATTTCTGCCGCGAAGCAGTAATTTGTAAACATTATTGTGTTTCGGTCTGAAAGGCGCCGTAGCTAGTGAATATATTCATAATAACGACGTAATTCCAGAAAAACGTGCCAAACCACAATCATGTCGATATTGAGTTAAGACCACAAAACTGGTCACGTGATTCATATTAACGGACTGACAATAAATGGCCGCCCTACTATCACTCTTTAGATGACATCATGACTTAGAAGCCCAACCCACATGTATGGAATTTCACTAATATTTATCAAACTTTAAACACGAATTCCTTAATAGATGTATGTGGCTACTTTTGTCAGGAACTACGTCCAATTAATTCATTCTAATCTGAGACTGAAATGTATATTTTGTGTTCAGACTATGCTAACCGCCATATCGATGTCCGCGATTGCAACGAACGGCGTGGTGCCGGCTGGTGGGTCCTACTTCATGATCGGAAGGTCGCTGGGTCCTGAGTGTGGCGGAGCAGTGGGAATGCTGTTCTATACTGGAACCACTCTAGCAGCGGCCATGTACATCGTTGGTGCAGTCGAAATCGTCTTGGTAAGAATATTGTTTGTTAATTGCCTTCAATTTTGTATTGGTCATAGAAATATAATCAACGATTCTGTTATCGGGACACATAACAGATATTTTATATGTTCGTGTCCCATAGCTATAGTCAAAGTCAAAGTCAAGTAAACTTTATTCAATTAGGCTTAAATTAAGCGCTTTTGAATCGTCAATATAAATATATTCTTTAAATTTACTGAATTTACCATGTTGGGAAAAAGATGAGCTCCTAAGAAGAACAGGCAATTAGTACTGCGATTTTCTTAATCTTATGTTACAATTAGTAGTTCTAAAGTATACGACAATTATGGTGAACATAAAAATTACAAAAAATACTCCCTAATTACTTCTGAAAAATAGAACTAATACTATCTAAGCTATAATAAAAACAACATAAAAAATGAAAGTACAAATTATAAATTTGACTTATTAAAATAATGAAGACGAAAAAAAAAGAAAAACTACTTCTTTGACAAATGCAGATTGAGTACCAGCTAAGTGTTTAACAACACTTTCTTTAAACCTGACCAGCCCACTACCGAATATATCAAGTTATGAATTGGTATCGTTTAACTTATTGTACTCGCTAAATCAATCATATAGGGTATTTTACAAACACAAAACAAATTAAATTGTAAGGTGCTGCATTCAATATATGAGTCGTGTTTCAATAATATAAATTATTTAATTTAAAGTAATAAAGAATATACTAAATAAATATAAAAAAAAATCCCTCAGCAGTGCCACAGTACACTTAAGTAAGTACCGACCAATCGGGTCAAAGTTTAGTGGAAGCCGATTAATCGCTGAAGTACGCGTATAGCACCCAACTCGTCATGCGGTCGGGCGGTGCATTAGGCATACAGACTGACAAAACTTAGCGATACTAACACTTAAGATATGTAATATTAGAATAATTATGGATTTAACCACAAAAATAACGATAAATTTAATATTTTTTGTTTGAATAAAATAATAATTCTGCGAATGTGAAAAAACAAACAGAATAAAAAAAAATTTCGTCATGATTATATGGATAGATTCAAATTCAAAATAGGATGTAAAATAACTTATTGAAAGTCAAAAACTACCACCAATACTAAAAGGTATGCCTCAGACCTGAGAAGAACGGGCGGGAAGAACTCAGCGAGTTTATTTTTTTCATAAAAATATGGTTACAATGTAAGATCGTACAATAAAATTTATTATTTAATAGCATGTGGACGGTCGCTCCATTCCCAGTCTGTGGTATTATTGAAAGTCATTTATGTTATAGTAATCTTTACCACACAAAGGTTTTATAACAATTCTTCTGAATTTTGTAATACATTTGTTTTGAACATTGTCTAGGATCTTGTTGTAATAGGCATATACAACGGCCCACAGGACTTACTAACTCGACTTAGATTCGATCATATTATATTCAGGAAATTATGAATTATGATAGACTACATTATATCACGTAATTATGAACACATCTCACACTAATATGGGCGTTTATTTCTAATGTGTAGACATACATGGCTCCGTGGCTGTCGATCTTTGGCGATTTCACGAAGGACCCCGAAGCTATGTACAACAACTTCAGAGTGTACGGCACCGGCTTGCTTCTCGTCATGGGTATGGTGGTGTTCGTGGGAGTGAAGTTTGTGAACAAGTTTGCGACCGTCGCTCTCGCCTGCGTCATCCTGTCTATAACGGCAGTATACGTTGGAATTTTCGTTAACTTCAACGGGAATGATAAACTTCAGTAAGTGAAAATTTTACATCGTATTCATAACAAAGAGTTAGACTTACCTGAGAGTCCGGCAATGTTTTTTTTATGATAATAAGGGGCTAGAAGAGCAGAACGTTCAGCTGATAGTATTACAATGCAGTGCCACTCAGGATTCTTGAAAAACCTCAAAAATTCTGAGCGGCACTACAATTACGCTCGTCACCTTGAGACATAAGATGTTAAGTCTCATTTGCCCAGTAATTTCATTAGCTACGGCGCCCTTCAGACCGAAACACAATAATGTTAATACATTACTCCTTCACGGCAGAAATAGGCACCGTTATGGTACCTATAATCTAGCCGGCATCCCATGCAAAGGAGCCTCCTAATGGTAAAAAATGTGAGACCTTAGGTAATTTATAGAAATAGATAGTCTCTTGCTGCTAGACAATTAGCATATTTATTGGTATAAGATAATGATAAAATTATAGATCAAAAAGTTTATTGAACTTATTTATAGACTGGGGCACGCTGAGGGAGTTTTTTTATGAAAAAAGTGGACAAGAGGAGCAGATTTTCAGCTGATGGTAATTGATACGCCCTGCCAATTACAATGCAGTGCCGCTCAGGATTCTTGAACAACCTCAAAAATTCTAAGCAGCACTACAATTACGCGCGTCACCTTGAGACACAAGATGTGAAGTCTCATTTGCCCAGTAATTACTCCTTCACGGCAGAAATAGGCACCGTTATGGTACCCATTATCTAGCCGGCATTCTGTGCATAGGAGCCTCCCACTGGTAAAGCTTTATATGTTTCATGTTGTACGAAAATGATATTTATATACTTGGTAATATTTCAGAATGTGTGTTCTGGGAAAGCGCTTGCTAAAGGATATACATATTGATAACTGCACAAAAGATATTGGCGGTGAGCTGCATCAGTTATTCTGTGCCAATAAGACATGCGATCCCTATTATCAGGCACACGAAGTTTCTGTAGTTCAGGGCATAAAGGTATTAATATATTTTAAAGAACATATTTATCACCTTTTTCTTATGTATTACTCATTAGTTTTTTGCTTGGCTTTTTAAAACATGTGTGTACAATTTTGTAAAGCAATCAGAGGAAAATTTAAACAGAATTCCAACACAAACCACTTAATTATGTACAGATTTTACAATTATAACTTTAAAATTTAAATATACGCTCTCGGAATTATTTAACAACACTTTAACACTGCAGAATAATCAATTTAATCCCGAGCAAGGCATTAGATACCCTTCACCAACCCTCTCCCCTTCTCTCCTCACCCCTCCACGGCTCGCCTCACACTTCACATCGCTACACTAGCGCCACCACTCAGACACCCGCTGCTCACTTCACTTGACTCGTGATGTGATAGACATTAATTTTTTTTAAAGGATGTCTAAAATGCTTCTTAAGCATTCCTTACGTTTAATTTATTTGCTAAAATTATAAAAGTTTATCACATAACGTATTTATCAATTATTATACAATGTACTCTCAGATTAAGGATTGGTCTCCCCTGTGATACAACTAGATACCGCACTACCTAAGAATAGCTTTTTTTATTACGGCAACCATTAGATGCTTTTTTGCGTGGCATCTTGACACTCAATGGCATCTTTCAAGTTTTGTAACATACGCTTCCTGTTATTTTACATTTAAATTAATAAAATACAAAATAATGATAATATGTGATCCCAGTGTCTTTCTTATTTCTTGTAGTATTATTTTGCAGTGTTTTACTACGCAACCGGCATTTCAACGCATGTTCTGAGGAACATGCGTCGAAATTCTGATGAACTGAGGTTCATTATTTTGTTTTTTGTTTATTTTATTATTGCGACATTCATTAAATCAACCAAACATTACCTAAAATAAATATAAAAACACCATTTAAACTTGTAGGTTTAAAATGTTAGTATTTATATGTGCTAATATTTATTTGTTGGCGCTTTCCGTAGGGATTGGCTAGTGGAGTGTTCTTTGACAATTTACAAGATTCATTCTTAGAACTTGGACAGTACATTGCTTATGGAAAGGAACCTGATGATATTGAACAAATGGAACGGCCTACTTATAATCAAATTTACGCTGATCTTACGACTACATTCACGATTCTAATCGGAATCTTCTTCCCATCTGTAACTGGTAAGTAAACTAAAAATAATAATAATAATATTCGAATACACAAATATGTTGTAATAAGATTTATTTAAACTTAATATTTGTTGATAGGAATAATGGCTGGATCGAATCGTTCGGGAGATTTGGCGGACGCCCAAAAGAGTATACCTATTGGAACAATAGGCGCCATCCTAACTACTTCTACTGTTTATTTGTCGTGTGTGCTGCTATTTGCTGGAACTGTCGACAATTTATTACTCCGTGACAAGTAAGGATTACTTTTTCTTAGCGTCGTATGTATTTTTCTCTTTGTATCCTTGAACGTACCCGCTGTTTTCAGCTCTATCTTCCCTGCCAGACTTTCCTTTGCCTTTCCCTTTAGCATCAAACCTCTCCTTGTGTGAACCAGTATATTTAGAGGTATCTGTCAGTCTTTGTACTATATTGGATTTGTCAGCCTGTGTTGCACGTGATGTACCAGGCACAGCGCATTTCGCTAACTTATTCATAATGTCATCTTGATTTAGTTTGCTTTCTTTAGCTAATCCTTCAATAAACTGCAAAAATTGTCTAAAATCGATGGTTTTTGCTTTGAATCTTTGAAACAGAATAGCTGTGTCGGTCGTTGAAACTTTTTTCCCGTCAACAATTGCCGCTTCTTTCAACCATTTATCTATATTTGATAACGTGATTTGATTACCATTGGAATTCGCTACTCCAAATTTTGCATAGCCCTTGAAAGCCTTTTCTAGGAGTATTTCCTTCTCTAATTTATTAATCGCATCATCAGCCATTTTGTATTATAAATATAATATATATCACACTAGAAATTTTTATGTTAAATGTTTAAACTTATTTCAAATAAACCGTAACCAACTCGATTAGGTAACCATCATACATTTGTTTTATTTTTCAGATTCGGTCAATCTATAGGTGGTAAGCTTGTAGTAGCAAACATGGCTTGGCCAAACCAATGGGTAATACTTATTGGCTCATTCCTTTCAACCCTTGGCGCTGGCTTACAATCTTTGACGGGAGCCCCACGCTTGCTGCAAGCTATAGCTAAAGATGAAATAATACCATTTCTGGCACCGTTTGCTGTTTCTTCTAGCAGAGGCGAACCTACAAGGTAACTGATAGAAGAATACAACAAGATTTCTTCAAATATATTTAAATTACAGCTATTAATTTAATTCATCGGCATCAACGTAATAAATGAAATGGTTTCCTGCCCTTAAATGCTGGGTCAATGTCATCAGTTAATAAAAAAATAAAACTGTCCCTTTCCCTTGATTCATTAAAAAGTATTATCAAGGAATAAATTTTGATAAATACATTACTTACGCTCAATATTTTTTTAATTTAATCCAATCAGTTTTAAGCATTGTCCCAATGTTCAAATATTTCTTTTGAGTTTTCAAGCTGTGTCAGTGTTCTTTCTTAAGAATCTTAAGAATGCATTACGCCATTCTTATATGTGCTTAAAATGTCAAAAGACACCAAACCTAAAAGTCACAAAATATTTTACTGTTAACTCAATATACTGCTACCTAACTTTTCTTAACCTCTCTGTGATACTAAATATACTATTTAATTAAACTATTTAATTTTAAATGTGAACTTTTTGGATGGCAACACATTAAGTAATTGTAGTTTTAATAAAATCAACCACCTAGTTTTATTAGAGATTGACGCCGAAACTTTACCGCTTACCGTAGCGGTTAAAAAAACAAGCGTCTAATACAAGTACCAAGGTAGCGATAACTTATCAATAATGCATTTTCTTTAAGGCTGGGGACCGAGACAACGGCCTTGAGTTATCGAGCGGAGCTAGGTTACCTCTCTCGCACAAGATCGCCATAGTTTTAATTCAGAATTAGAAGTATTTTTAATTTACTACAAACATACACGGACGAGTAAAAAAAGAAGGACTCCACGCCGTGATATTAACAAGTGAAGCACCGTTATGCTAGTGTGTGTGCGGTTACGGGAGAAGCTAATTACACATTTTTTACTCCCTCAAATAATCATATATGGCCACAAATACTTATATAGTATTGTTTGTTACACTTTTTCACAACGCACGAGTTTTGAGACGCAAATTGATCTGTCACAGACGATGACAATTCTCATAATGGCCGCCTATCGGCCTGTAGTAGTGTAAGTGTGTGCGTGGGGCTATGTATTTACACGTTAGTCGGCTTGTTTTGGTGCTACACTGTTATGTAAGGTGACACGGAGTCCTTATTTTTTTTACTAGTCCGTGCAAACATAATACAATTTTCTTTACTAATATAACAAAACTATGTCATGTTAAATAGTATTGGTGTACAATTAATAATTTTTCATACAATTTTTATCTAGATTGATAATAATTAGCATGGCTCCAACTATAACAGTTAGGGGTACTTTGGTGATTTTTTTCGCAATGTCTATTAAAGATAGAAATGTAAAGAAAAAATGGGTGATCTTCTCATATTCCGTGGACATATTATTATTTTTTGTAAAAATAATAACTTTATATAAACTCGGCTATAGCTTTATAGATTTCTCGGGATAGCGGCCTTAATAAAAAAAAATTGACATAATGAAGACCTTTACAGCCGAGTGGTTAGCGATCCTACCTACTAAGCTAGAGGTCCCGGGTTCGAATCCCGGTAGGTGCAAGCATTTATGTGATGAATATGGATGTTTGTTTCCGAATCATGGATGTTAATATGTATTTATTTATGTTTAAGTAAGTATATTGTATTAAATATATTGTTGTCTTGCAACCCATAACACAGGCTATAAATGCCTAATTTGGGGCAAGATAATTTGTGTAAAAAGTGTGTCAATATTATTATATTATTATAATATCTTAATTACAGAGCTTTGCTTCTTACGATGTTAATCTGCCAATGCGGTATTCTGCTTGGTAACGTCGACATCTTGGCCCCTCTACTATCAATGTTTTTCCTCATGTGTTACGGTTTCGTCAATCTTGCCTGCGCTCTGCAAACCCTGCTGAAGACACCAAATTGGCGCCCTAGATTCAAATACTATCATTGGTTAGTAAAAACTTTTATGATTTTTATAACAAACTTTGATCAAGCAAATTTAAAAACATTTATTTAATTTCAGGTCATTATCTCTAGCGGGTTTAGTGTTGTGCATTTCTATCATGTTCATGACGTCTTGGCTCTACGCTCTTATTGCAATGGGAATGGCTGGTCTTATTTATAAATACATTGAATACAGAGGGTAAGTGTCAAAGAGGATATAAATTTCCTGATATAAAAAGTTCCTTCTGTAAAAACCAACCTGGGAGTTCAGGCGCCTCTCGCTCGAATTCTTCGCGAGTACAATAAGTTAAACGATACCAATTCATAACTTGATATATTTGGTAGTGGGCTGGTCAGGTTTAAAGAATTGTTGTTAAACACTTAGCTGGTACACAATCTGCATTTGTCAAATAAGTAGTTTTTCTTTTTTTTTTTTCGTCTTCATTATTTTAATAAGTTAAAGTTATAATTTGAACTTTAATTTTTTTATGTTGTTTTTATTATAGCTTAGATAATATTAGTTCTATTTTTCATAAGTATTTAGGGAGTATTTTTTGTAATTTTTATGTTCACCATAATTGTCGTATACTTTAGAACTACTAATTGTAACATAAGATTAAGAAAATTGTATTGTATATGATGTGGTGTGCTTTAATAAATAAATAAATACTACGTAATAAGGGGCGGGACTGCCGAAGAAAATATTGAAATTTAGTTTAGTATGAAACGTGCAGTGATTTGACATAAGTTTGAAGTAATAGTAATTACAGTATTGGATTGCCCACTAAGTTTGAAAATATGTTTTAATCTTGTAAAAAAAGAAATCTCCTTTTTTACAAGATTGTAGCCGTATTCTGTCAATTTGTCAATAACTGCACTGCAATAATTTTATGAAATATAATCGAGCGAATCGCTCTTTTGTTAGAGACATCATCTTACTTAGAATGGTCAAAGTTTGATTATTATATAATTTTATAAATTTATTGGATGACCAATAGGCAAACGTTGTTTCATATAATTCAATAAAAAAAATTGCAATAAAAACTGTAATACCCCTTATCACTCAGGAATTTAAAATATAGTTTACGACCTATTCTCAGTCCTACCGAATATACACAAAGAAAACTTCATACAAATCGATCAAGCCGTTGCGGAGGAGTGTGGCAACACATTTTTCTGTTAATAAAGGACGAGACGAGCACGACGTTCAGCTAATGGTAATTGATACGCCCTGCCCATTAAAATGCAGTGCCGCTCAGGATTCTTGAAATTCTCAATAATTCTGAATGGCACTACAATTGCACTCGTCACCTTGAGACAAGATTTTAAGTCTCTGATGATGATGTTAATGATAAAACTAACATTGTGACCCGAAATTTTTCCATACATAGATTACGCATCATTATTTTTGTCATAATCTTATTAAGACTAAGAAGAAGAAACTAGCTTCATTGCTCAAAATCTCATTACAATTTTAGAGCCGAGAAAGAATGGGGCGATGGTATACGTGGTATCGCTCTTTCTGCTGCGCGCTACTCGCTCCTACGTCTTGAAGAAGGCCCTCCCCACACCAAGAATTGGCGACCACAAGTACTTGTGCTTGCAAAACTAAATGAAGATCTCAATCCGAAATACCGGAAGATGCTCGCTTTTGCTAGTCAATTGAAAGCTGGTAAGATAATCATACTGAAACACTGTTTTTTTAATCTAGCCGAGGTTTGAACTGAAGCTATCAAGTTTTTAAAAGAATTATTGTTAGGCATTGTAGGTTTTGAATAATAAGTTATATTTAAAATGGTAATAATATTCTGTTTAAAGAAATTTAATCTCATAAGATTTAACATAAAATCACTTACATGACAATTTTACATAAATATACGTTATAATATTACTTTAGGTTTCTATGACTAAGCATGCAAAACAAACAAAGTGAACAGTTACAAAAACGAAACAACATCAATATATTTTATATTTCTATTTACGGAATAAGAAGGACTGGATGTGGCTAAAGACTTGAAGTAGTCCAAAATAATAAAAAATAATACCTACACTGATATTGTGTTAACAGATCGCCCTTCAAAAATTGGTTTGATAGCCTTCTGCCTCTTAGCTCATAATATTATGATTATTAATTAGTTAATAATTACTTAAGTAGCCCTTGTTTATTTTCATTGTTGTTGGATATTGCTTATGTAGGAATTTTTGTTAAAAACATTAGTAACATTAATACATTAATAGACTTAAAGCCGTTCCCAATATTCAGTATATCTCCGGTTGTGGCCTACTTGAGATAAAAATCGTAACTATTCTGTCCCAATAAACTTATCGACGGTAAGTCACCGTATCCATACACGCTGTATATCAATGGGAGGACGTATAGCTTACCAGCGAAGGAAGTTTGTATGGAAATTGCAATTCACGTGTCCCAAATATAATGCGATAAGAATGAATTATCGGGTATATTGGGACAGGTTCAGATTATTGACAGCTAATTACAGACAGTTGAAGGTATTAATTTATCTCTATCTGTAGATAGCATATTGAGAATGGCCGTTAATGTGATACATAAATTACTGCTTAGATTAATATATTTTCTTACTTTTTCAGGTAAGGGATTAACTGTGTGCGTCTCTGTACTCGGAGGAGATTTTACCAAGCGCTCTGGTGAAGCCGCAACAGCCAAGCAGAACTTGAGGAAATGTATGGAAGAAGAGAAAGTCAAGGGTTTCACTGACGTTCTAGTGGCTCACAGTATCGCTGATGGACTAAGCCATTTGTAAGTGGCTTTATTTAAAGTTATAAAGTTATATTAAAAACTGATACTGATGATAAGTTTTTATTTTTGAATATTTTTATCCATCAGAGTTCAAACAACGGGCCTCGGTGGGCTTAAGCCTAATACTGTTATTGTGGGCTGGCCTTATGGATGGAGGCAATCGGAAGACGACCGTACTTGGCATGTGTTCCTACACACAGTCCGGGCAGTTACTGCAGCTAGAATGGCTATGCTTGTGCCAAAAGGAATCAACTTCTTCCCTGATTCAACTGAAAAGGTATAAACAGATTTTCAAAATCTTGCATTCATTATTCATGCTCTTCGTTGACCATGAAAGCCTCATTGGTACCATGGACGAGTAAAAAAAGAAGGACTCCGCGCCGTGGTATTAGCAAGTGAAGCACCGTTACGCTAGTGTGTTACGGGGGATAATAGTTACACAATTTTCTCCCTTAAATAATCATATTATATGGCCACAAATACTTATATAGTATCGTTTTTACACATTTTCACAACGCACGACGGCATTTTTAAAATATTTTATTGAGACGCAAACTGATCTGTCACAGACGATGACAATTCTCATAATGGCCGCCTATCGGCCTGTAGTAGTGTAAGTGTGTGCGTGGGGCTATGTACGTATTTACACGTTAATCGGCTTGTTTTGGTGCTAGACTGTTATGTAAGGTGACACGGAGTCCTTATATTTTTTCCTAGTCCGTGCATTGATACCATGATTTCCATTGAAACCAATTTAATTTAGATGGAACCCTTTTTCTTCAAATAGTATAATTTTTGTGCCCTATCAGCTATGAATGTTTTATAGATATCCGGTAACATTGACGTCTGGTGGATCGTTCACGATGGTGGTATGCTGATGTTGCTACCATTCCTGTTAAAACAGCATCGCTCCTGGAAGAACTGTAAGATGCGCATTTTCACCGTTGCCCAGATGGAAGACAATTCCATTCAAATGAAGAAAGACCTGAAGATGTTTTTGTATCAACTACGATTGGAGGCAGAGGTGGAAGTTGTGGAAATGGTACAACAGTTTATTCAGTCATTTTTATAATATACTAGCTTAATTTTATCAATAATATTTCATAAAATCAAGAATTATTTCGTAAAATATGCCCCCTGAAATTGTAATTCACAGCAGAACTATCAAACCATGCGTCAAGAAATTCTCTCACAGAAAATATGTCCATACAAAACAAATATTGTAAATAAAAATAATTATGGGTCCCGAGTCGAAATAAAAACTATCATATCTCTCAAGTTGGACCAAACTGGACTCCATGAAGTAATCCCTGTTAAAATCCGTTCATTAGTTTAGGAGTTCACTGGAAACAAACGTCAGGACATTGGATTTATATATATATTAAGATTTTGTAGAAAAAGTAGTTTTCAACTGTTAAGCAAATTCGATAAATAGTTATAATTACAATATATAATATAAACAAATATATAACAGACATTATTTTCTCTGTGGTTAATAATATATGAGCTTCATGTGAACAAAAAGTCGTATTTGGATGATATATTAATACGAATCTAAAGAATTGATTATAAATTTTATACAAAGCTTAAATAATATTTTCTAAAAATATATTAAATACCTTGATGATATTTAGCATTGAAATAGGTTCCGCTGATATTCAAAGTTTGGTTTTCCTCTTAAATTATTCTGTTGCGTGTTTTAGACTGACAGCGATATATCTGCGTACACCTACGAGCGAACTCTAATGATGGAACAACGAAACCAGATGCTTCGAGAACTGAGACTGAATAAAAAGGAAACAATGGGAATGGTACGTTGAAACTTTCCTTAATAACTCACACTGATCACAAAAGTCAAATCTGCTATTTACACGAAGGCTGTAAAAACAGTACTTATTGCTATAATTGTTTGTCTGTTAAAAATTTTATTATGTTTTATGAAAATAAAAATCTAATGTGTCGTTTGTCTATCGTTGCTAACACAGATGCAAAATTTGGTGGACTATCGTGAAAATGCTGAGGAGAAGTTGCCTCTGGTAAAATGGACTTACCTACCCTAAATAAAGGCCACTCCTAATTATTATGCATATTAGATTTAGCTTATGACCATCTTTAGATAGATTTATTGTTTCTTATTAAGCATTATCAGAAAATGTGCTTCATCTCTCTAGTGCATTAAGATCTCAGATATGTTCAAATATTGCCATTATTTTAGATATTTCTTTTTCGTCATCATCATTAACACATTCGCCTAGAATCTACACTGTCATTGTAATAAAGAACTCTTTAACCGGTCGAATGCAATGCACTGTCTGCTTTTGATGTAAGCTTTAATTGTTATAAATAATTAATATTTATATAATGCACTCTTGTCTTTTTCATCTTGGTGTTGTAGCTTATCTCCTACTAAATGTCTATATTTTTTATCTATAATTAAGTCACTATCATTGTCTTAAGAAAATCTGTAATATAATTCAGAAAGTTTATTACTTCTCGATTTTTTTTATAAATTTCATATAGTGTAAAATTATATGTTCAAAGCTTCCAGATTTTTATTCTTACATATTTTTATTTTTATTATATATACTGAGAATTGTTATGTAAACATCCGTAGCGATTGTTTGATTTGTACCTCAGTTCTCAAGATGTAAAATTAATTTAATGTAGCCAAACCTTAATGCTATGCGACTTACAACATTGGCATCCAGTTTCCTTCCACTACTTATGTAATGCCACTACATAGTTTAGATAACTAAACCTTAAAAAAAGACATGCATAGTAGCTAATCAATATGTGTTTTATAAGGTACAAGCTATTGTGGACCATCATCATGCAGACATTAAGACGGCTAGCAAAGTGAGATTCGCTGAGCCTGGAAGTGAACCAAACACAACTGATGCACCTTCACCACCTCTCGCAGACAGCGAAGAAAAAGAAACTGACGATAAGGTGATAAATGCTATCATACTAAATTTGGGTACTATTTATAAACTTTGAAATCTGAAAAAAGCAACAAAGTATAAAAATTTAATTATGCATGTTATTTGTCGCGATTAAGTTATTGCAATTATAAGTGACCTGAAAAGCTTAGTGAAATAATTATCCAATTATACCTATAATTACAAATTCACTTTTGCGTAAATTTACGTAAGCTACCAGAATGAAACAAATTGCAAGTCTCAACTTACATTTAATACTGTCAAGTTTATAAGTCTTTTTGTTATATATTATCAACATCTATAATCACCAGCTGTATCACGTAGTTAATGGGAGGTGTGCTTTTAGCTACCCATTTGCAAAAACCAATTTTCATTTATTTTTAACCAGCAAAGCATATCTCAATCGAACAGATTTTATTAAAATATTACGAGCCAGATTTAAGCTGGATTGGCAACTTTCATTTTGTGGATAGCATTATCAGTTTGTGGATCTACCCAACGTAAAATTAAAAACCAAAGTAGGAGTGGAAGAGATCAAATACTATCCACTTGATAGTTCATGATAGTTAGGTCCATTCCAAAAAAAATGTTTAATGTAAGATCACTTCAAACTTGGATCTATTGCAACAAGCAACACTGAATTTAGACAAAGACCAATCATCAAAATTCATAGATTACTTTAAAACCTATTCGTACACCTAGCAGTATATAATTCATAATTTAAGGGTATAATTTGAAATAGAAATAGTATCAGTGATTAGTAATTGAAATATGTTTTATAAAATAACTGTTTACTGCTAGGTGTTTAAGTTTTTTCTTCGCCAAAAATGCCATGTTTGTTATTAATAGCGCGCTTTTGATGTGCTTCAAGATTCGTCAAAACGCCCATTAGGCCGGTGTCAGATAGTCATGTCAACTAATATTGTAAACGCTAATTTTGTTTCCGTTGTTTATTTCGTATCTGCATTTACAGTATTAGTAGCACTATCGCGAGAACAAATTTCACTGCAACATAGTTTTATTTCTTTTATGATTTTGATTTTATCATAATCTCCACGGACTAGTAAAAAAAGAAGGACTCCGCGCCATGATATTAGCAAGTGAAGCACCTGTATGCTAGTGTGTGTGCGGTTACGGGGTATACCAGATACACAATTTTTTTCCCCTTAAATAATCATATATCCGTAAATACTTTTATAGTATTGTTTTTACACTTTTTCACAACGTACGACGGCATTTTTAAAATATTTTATTGCGACGCAAACTGATCTGTCACAGACAATGGCAAATCTCATAATGGCTGCCGATCGGCTTGTATTAGTGTAAGTGTGTGCGTGGAGCTATGTATTTACACGTTTACCGGCTAGTTTTGGTGCCTCACTGTTACTTAAGGTGACACGGAGTCCTTATTTTTTTACTCGCCCGTGTCATAATCATGATTAGTTATAGCGGGTCCTAGCGAATCAACACACGGTGGTCATATGTTTGCATCATCCACGTTTCTTCACGTTTGTTTTATTTCACACACATTAGATAATCAATGTTTTGATGTTTGTAGGCAGCTATCGTTTTACAATTTAAATAATATATGACATCCCGTGTTTCATTCGCCTTGAATCTGTTATGTGCAACCCGCGGTGCTGTAAAACAAATTTCGCAACGGAACAACAATTGGTATATGAATAGGACGATTTTCGAAGTAGTTTGTTGCACATAATTGATTCAATGTGGGACTCGTCCGATGAAAACTCGCAGTGTGAGGGAGCTCCGTCACCGCCTCCTGATGAGAAGAAGGAAAACAATGCCAACGGAGATGCACTCAAGCCTAATATGCCTAACATTACACCGTAAGTTTAAGTTTTATTTTATTTGTATACCTACCAATGGGATGCTCCTTTGCACAGGATGCCGGCTAGATTATGGGTACCACAAGGGCGCCTTTTTCTGCCGTGAAACAGTAATATGTAAGCATTATTGTGTTTCGGTCTGAAGGGCGCCATAGCTAGTGAAATTACTGGGCAAATGAGACTTAACATCTTATATCTCAAGGTGGCAAGCGCAATTGTAGTGCCGCTAAGAATTTTTGGGTTTTGCAGAGCTGATCCCCCGAATCCTGAGCGGCACTGCATTGTAATGGGCAGGGCGTATCAATTACCATCAGCTGAACGTCCTACTCGTCTCTGGCCTAGTTGTCCGGACAGACTTCATTCTGTCAAAAGTTAATAGTATAAATTAAATAAATATTATATAATTTCCGAGTGAACCCGCTATTTATATCTCAAGAACAAACCATGATATCATACAAAAATAAGTTTCGTAGACTGCAATACTTAACAAACTTGATGATATTTTATAAATATGAGATGATATACATTCTAATACTTTCCCGACCGGTACCGCCGCAACCACTATGGCCCTGCGTTCTACATCTGTAATATCTTCTAAAATATTCAATTTAATTACATACTGTAAAGGCCATATTGATCTGTATGTGAATTAAATTCACAATGAATGGTACTTACTTAATTGGATAAGGATTAATGCTGTATTGCTTAAAATCGCTTCTATATATGCCATTATTTCTTGTGTAAAGTGAATGATAAAAAATGTTTATGTGGGTTATAATATTAAGAATTTGATATACCTTCTTAAAGACAATCTTATGAAGTTATACTTAATGTTCAAATTCAAATATTCTAATACAAATTAGGATAAAGAATCACTTATTGAAAGTCAAAATCTACAAGAAGTCACGTAAGAAAGTCACAAAAATAGAATCAGTATCAGCAGCATTACTTCATGTTATTGTCATTCTGTTAAGGAATGCGTATGCAGTATTTATAAATCCTCTGTGTCGCTAACTTTGCGGTTAACATGACCACTGACGTCTAAAGTTGGCAGAAGTCGAGATAGTGATTAGTGTCCAAGTATATTACTCATTTGTTATCTCGAAGATCTAGATTCCATCTACTAGGCTCCTTTAAATTGCTAAATCTTTTAAAGTGGACTGTGTTATATTTTATAATAAACTCCCAAATGATATTAAAATATTACCAATGAAAAAATTTAAACGTTAGGCCTTTTATAATGTGAAACATTATTTGAATGATAAAGATAGTTGGAATTAATATTTCTAAATTTATTGTTAATGAATATTGTTATACTCGTTTAAATGTTATTGTAACTTTTGTACTTCATCCTGACTTGCTCTACATAAATTATAAAGTTTTACAGTAAATAAAGTTTTTTTGAATTTGAATTTGATGAAATTTGTTGTGGAGAGAATAGGTTTTGGTAGAGTTCACAAACACATTATTTTCGAGATAATTAATTGTTATTTTAATTTGTTTTAATAAGTATTGTTTTGATTAAAATTTGTGATACTCGCGCTAAAAGAAATTGTACGTACAGGGATGAAGGTACAGTACGTCGCATGCACACTGCAGTGAAACTCAACGAGGTTATCGTTTCGAGATCGCATGACGCACAACTGGTGATATTGAACCTACCCGGCCCGCCGCGAGACACCAAACTTGAGAGGGAATCCAATTGTAAGTTAACTCCCAAAAAGGTTTGAACGAAACAAATTAAAATACTCCTCTTATATTATACAACTTCAAATCCAAAAAGCAATCTCCCAATCTTTCTTAACCAATTATGAGAAGGATCCTAAAATAATATTTATTTGTCGAGTAGTCGACTTTAGAGAAACCCAACTGTTCCATGTGTAGGTGTTTGTAATATTTGTTAGATCTATCTGCCATAATAGTTAAGACCGTTTGCCTTATTTTGGCTTAAGTATTTGAATCTCGACACTGTTGTAAAATTCCTTGCCTTCCCAAAATTACAAACATTTTAACTTGCTCTACTGTGTCATCAGCAATCATGTTATGGTGCGTACAGATTGGTGAAATGTGCAACATACAAACATGAAATGCATCATTCTTTCTTTCATTGCATGTTCGCTCCAAGCGTGGATAGCATAGCGTGCATTTACCGCGCATTCACTACGAACCTTCCGCGTACGTCTGTTTCCGCCATTCAGCCGCGAACACGGCCCGTCGACGTCATGATTTCTTTCTGTACGCGTCTACAAAACCGTTAGATCACACGAAGCATGGAGTCCGAAGATTACGTTCTTGCCATGACGATTACCAGAACTTCATTATTAATAATACATATAAACTCATGAAAACACGCCGAAGAGCAAATGTGCCTTTTCATCACTCCATGCAGTACCCTCTTGTCTCTTCCATGTTAGTTGCGTGCACGTTGTAGTGCGTAACGACCGTCCACACTGCGCGTCCTTTTGTGTTTTTTCTAAAAATCGACAAATCACGGGTCTAACTATAAGAAATTGTTACAAAGTGTGTGTTACCTTTCGTGATATATTGCAGCGATGTGTACGGCGAATTCTTTCATTGCATGATACATTCCATGTTGCATTTCACCAATCTGTATGCACCATCACAGTCTGTGATTCATTCACTACTATACAATTCTTTTGTAACCACTCATGCGCAATCGTTATCATCGTACTACAGTTTTCCTGCCTTGATGATAAAATAATTTGGTCTTCAACAAAAATTGTATTCTTTAGTGTCAATTTACCAGTGAACGGAAAAAATTTAATGTAAATCAGCAACTTATATACAAATAATTCCTTTACAGACATGGAATTCTTGGAGGTACTGACTGAGGGCCTCGAGAAAGTACTGATGGTACGCGGAGGAGGTCGTGAGGTCATCACAATCTACTCGTGAATCATTCGCCTCAATCTTACTCTTAATGGCAATACATATACAGGCATCTTTTACAAACATTTTATGCGAATTGTCTTCATAGGCGTTCTTATGATATGTATTTTTATGATTCTTTTAAGTATTGTGATTTCGTTTGAACTTTTAGGAAATCACTTACATTCCTGAAATTCTATCGCATTTCTATCGAGGTGTACAACAATATATTGAATTATTATTATTCTTTTCTCCCTATTAATGTTCAACGAAATTGTTATGTTGTGCGGGAGCGTTGTTTTAGAGTTAAATTTTATTATTGACGCTTAAAAAGATGATTTTTGAGAATTATTCACTGTTGTGTAGATGTATATTAAATTTTACGACTTATTCTAACGGGAAGCCTTACTTAGATTAGTTCTACGTAAGTTTGTTTTGTTCTAGATTAGCTGTATTATAGAAATCTTTGTTACAGATGTGTCATATCTTTTTTATTTTATGGTTGTTATATCTTCGACTTTATTTTTTCTATCTATGTTAAGCATAGCTATTTGATAGATTTAGGTATACAAGTATGTGGATTCTGTAAAATTTATTGTAAATAATACTTACTCTGGCATAGGTAGATGGGATGTCTGCTCAAGTTTATCAATCTCGGACTGAAAATGAAATTAATCTCTTAAAAATGTGTACATCACAGCTGCTTTGTCTCTAGTCAATTAATTTGATTCATTTTGATTGTACTTTCCATTTTATGAATACCACCATTTCACCATAGCTGGTAATCATATTTTTCTTTAATAAATGATGTAGTAGAAGAAATACTTTTTAGGTGTTTACAAAGTGACACTAACTATAATAATATGTAATATTTCACGCAATCTTTTAGCCCATTATTCTTATTATTAATGATTTTTTAAAGTATAAAAGTCCTATATAAATATTGGTTAATCAAACAGTTTATGGTATCTTAAAAAAATAAACTTTTAATGATGCCATTGCAAAAGCTAGAGTAACTAAATATTATGTTTCTATGAAGCTGTGCATATAATATGCAAAACCAAATTAAACTTTAAGCCCAGATTTCAAAGGTGAAGTACAAGGCGATCGGTTCACGTTGAACTCGGTTTTTTTTTTATGGAAAAGGAGGACAAACGAGCCTACGGGTTTCCCTCACAATCACCTGGTTTCTGAGCGTAAACGAGTTCAAAGATCTATTTCGCATTTCACCAACTCAAAGTGAACGGATTTAAACCCTTCACACGTTTACATGCAACCCGCTTAAACAGCAGTCACTGTCGTCAAGATTCGAGACAGTGACGTAACAGAGACACGTCAAGTGTCAATACTGACAGTTTTGACAATGTTTTTTAATTAATACATTCTGTAATTTATGGCATTGGCTGAATGCACATACTGTGCACTGTGCACTCTGCAGTGAAAAGAAAAAAAATATGGCATGTAAACTCGGATTTCATGAACGCGTTCAAAATGTGCCGGTGAAATCGCTTTGTCTGTAACTGAGCTCCAGACTGTCATGTTCTAGAAAAACCGAGTTTATTGAAATCGGGGCTTAATCAGAAATTGAAACAAAAGTAATAATTAATAGGCTAAAAGATATACTCATCCTTACCATCTAAACTTAGTATTAAATTATGAACTTTACGCACATTCGCGTAGTTTGAATGTTTTCTTACTGTGATCGTTTATATAAAATTTTTGTCATCTTTAATATACATCTCGCTGAATATCTTTTAGATATTTTATGAGAAATTTAATGTTTGAGCAACGCGGGTCTCTGATTCTTCCCGTTGCTCGTTAGACATATAAATAAAATTGAATTATCTTCTACTTAAGTAAACATATATTCCTAAGCATAAAACTAGACTAAGTTATAATAATTAAGAACTTGTAATAACATTCCAAAGTATCAGCCGCAGCGGTTTCCAATAAGACATATTATATTTGTTAACACTTTTTGAATAAGCATAGCTTTCCAAGTCGTTATAGGACATCAAAATATTATCGCTATTTATTTTCAGAAAAAAAATTATGATTTAAAGTTTACTAATCTAAATTAAGAATTGGTCTCTGCTACAACTAGATACCGCAGTACCTAAGAGCAATAACTTTCTAATTGCGGCTACTATTACGTCCTGACACTCAACGGCATCTATAAAATTAAATTGAAATTAATTTAAAGTTTGACAGAACATGACATTGTGACACATCAACGTCACTCATTGTTCACCACGAGACCACGCGAGCATAGATGATACAATATATACCATAGACACACGAGATTGGCTCGAGTACGCCTAGTAGCGTAGTAGGTATAAGTTGCCACACTAGACTATGCCTGCGCTATCTAGTTTTAGCACAGCGGAGACCAATCATTAATCTAAGAAGTTTTAGTTAAATTGTCTTTCACTGCCTTAGTCGACATCTAGTCTATGAACTACCCAATAACGACAGCTGAACTACCAAAATGCTTAGTGTGTTATTGCAAAAAAATCGGATAAGTAATCCTCTTGTGGGCTTAAGCCCGTTTTAATATTTATAAGATCGATATATGGAATAATCTGATTGAAAAATCCATCAATTTTCAATCACTGCAGCACTAAATATTTAATAAGATTAAATTATAATATATTCCAATCTAAGTAAAATTGTCAATTTACATTTATTAGGGGCATTCTTGTGTGAAGAGTGGTAGATAACTGCCAAATAAGTTTCGGTGTTTTTAATATAAATGTAAGATCTTAATAATAAATAATTCATGTTCGATAATTCAATATTGTAGGATAGATGCAAGCTGATAGAGTTTTAATCGTAAATTAGTGCATAGTATTTAGTAACTAACTCAAAATAAGTACCTACTTACCTTGTTCCAGAATATTTTTTTTAGTTTTATAAATATACATGTATCTATTTAATCTCTAAAATACCTTTATATGTATACTTTACCGATATGCTTTTCACAAAACTTTTTGCCGCGCTTTGAAGGAAAATGTACATAGGTGATATGTACATGTACACCAATGAAGAGTAAATTAAAAATAATTTGCAAACACATTTATCAAATATAACGTTTATGAAACGATTTTATTATTAAAATTAAATATAAATCTATATGTTTTAGCTTACCTTCTCTGGATATACCTGCAGATTAACTCGGTCCTAAGTCTAAATAAATAAGTAAATTAATTCCATGGTATTTGTCTGTAAATCTCAAAAATTTGAATTTGACTACCGCTAATTGATTCCTAGGGAGCTTTTTCTTTACCTACATTACTTCCTAATGGAGGTAAATAATTTAGTTACCGGAACTTTTCAATCTGGTTGCTTCATAACCTAAAATATTTTACTTTTTTTTTGGTTCTGTTCGTCCATCTGGACAGGCAAAGGGGTGAAAAGCCCATACAGCCAAGTCTTAAAAATATTTTACTATTGGTTGTAGTTAGATATTTTTTTTTTATTGACATAGGTACTATGGTCGTGTAATGTTTCATCTTATGCGTCTGCCTTTCAAAGAAAAATTACATTGAAGTGATATATTACGTGTGATTATTCTAAAAGAAAAAGCTTATGGAATACTTTAAAAATTAACTTGATTTAATGTTATAATAATTAAGAATATAATTTAGATATATTGTTTAAATAATCGCTACGGTTATTAAATAATTTCTTCCAGAAGATTCAAATTATTTAATCACAAAGTGATAGATCTATATTCAGGGAATAAATCTAATAGTGACATATCTTTATTCAAAAATTCAAATATAATTTAATTATGTATCGTAAAACAATAATATGAAAATTTTCAATATAGATAATACATTCATTAATTGCAAGACATTTAATAGAGGAATTAAAAGATTTAAACATTTTGAAAAAAGTAATTTAAAACTTCTTATACCTCCTATATACTTATATAAATATTTAATAAATTATATAAATAAATATTTACTAATATATTACTAACATCTATTATAATGTAGATTAAACTTAATTCATCTACTTACTCTAGAAATTATATTCTGAAACGTAACATTAACTAAATCACTTTTTTAATATTCGATTGTTTGAGGTTAACAATAGTTTTTTGAAGGACGCATAAAGTAGTTACCTAATATTTACAAATAAAATGATTTTCTACATGGACGAGTAAAAAAAGTAGGACTCCGCGCTGTGATATTAGCAAGTGAAGCACTTTTATGCTAGTTTGTGTGCGGTTACAGGGAATACCAGTAACACAATTTTGTCACCCTTAATTAGTCATATATGGCCACAATTACGTTTAACTCCGATTTTTTTAATTCAGATAGATTGTTTAACATTTTTTACAACGCCCGACGGTATTTTAAAAATATTTTGAACTGATCTGTCACAGACGATGGCTATTCGCATAATGGCGGGCGATGGGGCTAAGTAATTTACACGTTAACCGGCTTGTTTTGGTGGTTCACTGTTTTCTAAGGTGAAATCGAGTCCTTCTTTTTTTACTCGTCCGTGATTTTCTAAAAACAGAATCGCATCATACAAATTGGTTCATTTAAATCATACCAAATGTTTTCATATTATATTTGTAAGGCAAGTCTGGGCAAGCGTATAATCAACTTATCTAGGTGATGATTAAACTCTATACTTGTAGAGGGAAATGTATGACGTCATTCAATTGTGCCAAATAGCATTTATAATATTGTAATGTAGGTACCACAAAATTCGGAAGTAGGTACGATACATACAGTAATTTTAAAAGCTTTCGTTTCTTAGACGTATTCTACAAAATGCACATAGAATTAATTGATATTTTAAACACTCGTGTTCTTAAATCTTACTTGTATTTAAGCTGAATTTAGGTACTTATGAGTGTCTTGTAATGTATCGATAAAGTGTTACCCCCTTATTCATAATAGTCTGCTAACTTAAAGCATTGCTAATTCGCACTCTGTCTACTTCTATTGACATAAATCAGAATGAGAAAAAACACTCCTTAGCGGCTGTTTAAAGTTAGCGGACCATTATGAATAAGGGGGTTAGTAATTAGGCTGTGAGCCGATACACATTTTCGAACAATCAAGCTAGAGCCACTGTGATATGACATTTGGCTATTAGTTAAACAAATACCTGCATGCGATACTGATAGTAAAAATACATCAATCTTCTGTCTTCGGATTCCTTTAGATTATCTTGACATTGTTTCTGTGTAACTTACAAATATGGAGGGTAGAGGCAAGGAGAATAATACATATGGGAGAAAATTTATAAATAACCAACTTATGCTGTAAATAATAGTTCAAGAAGCTTCCACGATGGCGCTGGTGTAGACATAGAGCATGGTATGAAGTATGGCGAATGTAGCAATTGTAATCGAATTGAAGAATGGCGAGTTAAAAAATTTAATATTACTGTCGAATAAGTAGTTAATTATTGAATTTCAACAACCTTCCGTTGTCCAAAATAATGTAGTAAATATAACCTTAAAGAATTATTATAGGGAAACGTGCACCTAGAGTGATTAGTATTATTTTAAATTTGGCGCTTCTTTTAAGATTTACCCTGATGCTACTGTAGCGCCACCCTAAGTCAAGCACTTTGACGTACTTTTTCATATACACCGATGATGCTCCTTACCTCTACCCTCCATATTTACACCATAAACTACTGCTGTAATAAGGTTATTACATTGTGACATAAAGAACCAGAATTACAACTTCTTCAAGTGGAATTTTCCATTACAATTTTCAATCGGATAGGTTGAGTGCGATGGACAAGTTTTATATTATCATACTTTCATATTCAATGTTCTTGTGACGAAAATGATGAGAAATTTTCAAGATGCGACGGCGTTTATTGTTTTAATTACCTATGCCATATTGAATCTGTGATTTAAGAGCCATAGATGGATACGCATTAACTTTTTAATTTTAATCCCTCAATCTATTTGAAAGTTTAATATGAGTAATGATTCAAATTTAATATAAATAGACCTTATATATATATACGTAATATAACTATACATACGGTATGTTAAAACATATTCTTCTTACGTCTTATTGTAGTGGCGTATGTTCAACCAAAATTAGGTTCAATCAGCTATAGTGACATGACATGTTATATTATGGTACTGACATTAATTCTACTTTTAATGGTAGCTAATTTTTCTATCTATCTATTGATTATTGATGATTGATATGATGTAGACTTTAACATTTTGTGTGTTGATTACGAATCAAATGAGTATCACAGTACAATATAATCCAAATTGTAGCGCTTTTGGCGAAACGCGGCCGATCGCTCTGCACCCAAGTGAAGCGAACAAGTTTGTTTTTCGCTGTAAGTATTCAATACCTACAGATGTGCATAAAAGAGACAAAAACCAAGTGTTTTTGTCTATTCTCATTACACGGATTATGTATTTTTATTATAAAAACACAACCAGAGTAAGAGATACAAATTGTATTGAAACGCCTTCTAAAAAAATGTCTGCCAGTAATTACAACGGCATTGACATCCTACAAACTGAAACACAACAGTACAACGAATAACGATGTTGTGCCGCAGAAATATGTGTAGTAGCAAATTGCACACATACTACATATAACTATAGACCACAGATTTTTTCTGTTCACCTTAATGCAGTATGCAAAAACTGAAAATTTTCTGGCGCACAGACACTACAGGTAGCAGCATTACCAAAGTTTTCTTTTTAAAGCCATGAAGGCTTACGGGGGCGTAGCTTCATGACGCATGCACGCTTGCTTGCTGCTTACATATCTACGAAACTCTGTCGACGGAACGGCAACGTCGCGTCATTGCATGCAAGTTTCGCTGACATATATCGACAAACGGAGGTCTAACCTACATCTACACATTTTTGCCCATAAACCAATCGGGGGTTTTTCTTGTAATCGAGTATATTGAAAATTGATTAAAATATTATTGTATGTTTTTGAGCTGATTTCTTGTACATCATATCAGCCGGACGAATCCACTTGGACAAAGGCCTCCCCAAAGATGGTCTTGTTACCAATGCTCTAAATAATTAAATTAAAAACACACATAGCGTACCGCATGTCATGATGTTACACGCCGAGCCGTACATCGAGTGGATGCTCATGTTAATTTTTAAAATTGCGGGAACGAGTGCGAAATTTGTGCATGAAGCGGAAAAGTCGCATGCTGGTGTTTCATTTTACTCATTCATATGAGTTGAATACGCTATCATCTTCAAATATATATCTTGATGCTTCGAAAATAGTATGGAGCATCTATGAAGCTACGCTATCACGGAGAGAGTAGGCTTTAGATTCAATGAAGCTCATTTAACGATCACGTAAATATTTCTCGTGGATGTCCTAAATTATTTGTGGAACTAAATATTTCTTATGTTATGAGTACCTACCTACTTACTATCATCATATTTTTATCAAATGTTTCTAAGAATAGAATATGTATAGTATTATATCTACTTAATAAAAAAGTATAAGCTGAATATAAAATTATTTGAAAAATAATAATTCTAGTTAAGTAGACAGTGAATAAAGTACCTAAGTAAAATGTTTTATGATAATAAATAATTAAATTTATAGTGTTATTTTCTTTTCCCCATCCATTAACGAGTTATTTAGATTTCAAGCTCCTAGCAGTTAAAATACATGAATAGTTATTCATGGGCAATTAAAAGATTTCACTATATAATATATGACATAAATGGACAACAAACAGAAAAAATATGTAAAGAAGATACATATAAGATTTAAGATTTGCAATAAAACTGATTGACAAGTGTCTATTGTCATCTATTTATTTTCTGTTAGCAACCAAGTACCTAGGTACCTACCTCGTCAGGTGGTGAACACTGAACTGAGGACCTTCCATCAACTTTTAATAAGCGATGCGATTCCGATGCAGTTCAGGTTAGGTACCTAATCTAATTCGCTAAAATTCGTACCATGAAGTGCCTTTTACTGAATGGAGTTTTGATCGCTTATGAAGAATGAACGAAATAAATTGGTCTGTGGTCCGCGGTGTGAGAAAGAGATACCGCTCTACAGTCTTTGCATAAGTTTGTCTCTCTTACTCGAACCATATGCGTTGCGTTTCGAAACCTAAAATGATATGATTTTGGGTATGTTCCGATATGCACTGCGACCACTGAACGGTGTGACGTCAATTTAGTATACTGTGAAGCCGTTCCTCTATAGCCAGTTATCTAGTTACTATTTAAAACGGAACGCAATTCCGTATACTGTCAGCCGCATTTTTTGACGCAGCATTCAATTGAGTGTATTAAAGTTTTCTAGTTCATTAAAAAAAAACTGTTGTTGGAGTACTGTCAAATTAAAAATATTTGGGATTAAACTGTAGATATTGTTTATAAAACATTAGACACTCGAGTGGTTTTGACTGATCACGTGATCAAAGTACTGCGAGTATCTTACCTCGAAACGCCAGTGCTCACAGTAGAATATGGCGGCGATTTATGACGTCATATATTTCCCTAGGGTACTGCGGCAGTATACTGGCAGTCCATAACGGAACGAATTTTTCTACAGTGCAGTACTTATCGGAACATACCCTTTAGCAGTTTTTTTGCGTAGAAAATACTAAAAATACATTTTAAACATGAGTACCGTCAAAAAAAGCACGTACACTATTTTAAAGGGCCAGCAACGCTCTTGTAATTCCTCTGGCACCGCAGGAGAATATGAGTGGCACTTAACATCAGAGGACCCGTATGCCCGTTTGTCCTCTCTTCCATAAAACAATCAATGATATATAGTATTAGATAATCTCCAACAACTTGCTTTAAATTGTTGTGGTATATTATACAAAGTACCAATTTGAAGTGAGTTTAATGAATACATTATATTCTATTTAGTTTATAATTTTATTGTTTTTTAGTTTAAAAAAAGTAACCTTATCATTGATATACGTAATTATCATATGATTTTCGTTGAGATCTTTAATAACAGACCAAACATTTGATACCTATCCAATTAAATTCTATTTTCTGCATATTTTATAGATTATGATTAGTTTTACAAATTAGTGTGAGAAAATATGAATTTAAAAAACTTAAAAAGTATATTGTTGCGTAGCAACCCTTCGAAGTATATGACGAGAGTTGTCAAACTTCAAGACATTGTTAATTTCAACAGCTCCGTCAGCAATACTCGTAGCTCAGCCGAAAAGTGTTTACTTTAGACGCTGTAGACCCGGGTTCGATACACCTACCAGTGTATGGATTTTTTTGGGTTTTGTAAAGTTAAAGGAAATTTCTAGTAAGTTCAGGATCAAATCGAACAGAAAAAAAGGGATGGAAAATGTGTAAGCAGGATAAAAATAGTTAAAAGAATTTTCTAGTACAATTTAAATTTAAAGATGGAATGGGAGAATCATTTTGAAAATAGAACGGATCCGGGGGTATATAAGCCGTACTAAGCGGCAGTTCTAGTTCTGACTCGAAAGTGTAAAGAAGAAGAAGCAGAAGAAAAGAAGAAGCAGTGAAAAGTGGAAGTGTTCCAAGAAGAGGAAGATAGAAGAGACTTAGTGTTCGGTGCGGTGTGACGCGTTGAAGGTACCGCCGCCCACAAGAGGAACAGCGGCAGACCGGCGAAGCGCAAGTTCAGAAAAAGTGAACGCAAATAAAGACACGTTCCTATAAGCGGAGTATTATTTCCAATCCCTGACCCACTCCCGTGTCAATATTTACTATCACATATAGCTTTAACTCATTTATATTCAGTAGAATAAAAATCTGGGTTTGAAACACAAAAAAAGTCATGAAATAGCATCATTAACGCGCCTATTTTTGGAAGATTAACTGTATGCACTTTAACAAATCCACTTTAAGTCATTGAAAATAATAATATATCTTTGAATAATAAAGAACCGACATAAAATTTAAAATTATCGCTAGCCACCGAAAATAATATCTAGGAACCATACCAGTCATTATGTTTATCTAAACATTGACATCACACTACTCTTGAACCAATAGCACTGCGTTTCAATGTTTTATATTTCGCGCGTATTTACTTATTATTAAGCAAAAAAATAATAAGAAAAAACTATTTAAGATCATTATCAATAAATACCTACGGAATAAAAATAATATTTGAACTAAATATAAGTTACATGCATACATCGTATTAGGTAACTTTTCCTACCGTTAAAAAGATATCCTACCGTAAAAACGATATTGTACGTAGTCATTAATTATATAAAATAACAAGTCATTATCAATAAAAAAAATTAGGAAAACAGTTGGCCAATCGTTCAACTTCCCGCTAAGTAAGCATTTAAATTTTATCTAATGCACCGTTTTTTAACTTCTCGAGCTCAGAAAGATACCTAGCTGTTCTATGCTTATGAACTCTTCGATCTAAAAAAGATAGCTGTTCCATGCGAGCTCTTCGAGCTCAAAATTCTGATTAAAGTTTAAAAAAACACTATATTTTGAGATTTCAAACTGCAGTAGGTAATTTATTTCCGTGCTTGCGCTGAATTTTTGATTGTTTTTGAATTTATACCCAATATTCGGTAAGTCGGTATTCTTATAACACAATTTTATTATATAAGACATCATGTTATATAATTATAATAGCATGGATATGTAGTATTTGTTTATATCAATTAGACTTGAAATTCATCCATTCAAATCGAATAACGACTCTGTAGCCATGTCTATTTTTTTCTGTTAGTTCATTTAGTTTGAAATATGTTTACTTTACTTACTTTGAAAATTATCTTACGATGTAGTTCAGTAGTTATTTTTTCCAAATTATATTGTATTACACAAGCAATCTCGCACTTCTTCTCTCGATCGGTTTCTGTCGGCGCAAATAATTTTCAACAATTTTTTTTACAACTTTTTGTTCAATGATGTACATGTATCTATTATAACATTACTGAGAAGCTTATGTCAGTTCTATTTTATTGAAGGTTATTTTTGAACAGAAAACTGAGATAATCTTGACAAATATATAAAAAATAAAAATCTTCGAAATTATGTCGTGAAATTCCTACCTTACTCAATAATTTGCTTCATATTAACCAAAGTATTAGTATTCAATAAAAAGTAGATTAAATTTCCTATCGTTCAGTATATAAATATAAAATCTAGATACTGAACATCTATTCACTAAAGGGTTAGACTAAGGAATGTACGGTCACTAACGCGTGCAATTCGGGGTGCTACGAGAGATTACCTCCACGTGTGCTAAAGGGCCTTCAGTCCGAAGTGGAATGTTCTATTCTCCCGGAATGAAGACTACTGGCCGATGCATCCTGGGTATCTGTTAGTGACTTTCTGTAGAAATATGGTCTGTCGCTGGCTGATGGCTAAGAATCTCTCAAAAACCGAATCCAAGGTGTCATACATACCGTGCCGATGGATGCGTGGCTGAGGGGTTGCTCAGTCTTAAACAGTCTTAAACCAGGGCGAATCGGAGTAGTACCCAGCCCTTCGGGCGGCATGCGGGGCTCTGCTGTCCGTGACTTTCCTTTCCCTAGCTACTCGTGGGACTTATATGGACCAAAACAAACAAAAAAACTTAAAACCATTAGTCTCTTCCTGGGAAGAATATTCCCAGGATGGAATAGTAGACGCTTTGTAGAGGGCTTTGCTGTCCTCTCCACCCGCGTCACACTCGAATGTCGAGGAGCCGAGACAGGTGGTAGAGGAAAGTGCATCAAGCGCTTCCGAATTGCCCCAACCGACGGCCCAGACTGATGAGGCTCCCAAGAGGGTTCGACACCGCTTGGGAGGTGCCGCTAGGAAGAGGTACAAGAAGCTGATCGCTGGGGTAGGAGCCGAAGAGGCCCTCGCTCTATGCAGGAAGCCTTGGACCAAATCCTAAAGGAGAGCCCTACCCCTGCGCTGAAAACGCTAAAGCACGCACGCTCTGAAGAAGACTCTCCCAAGTTGCAACCTCGCAAAACGAGTAGGTTGATTCCTCAGACCGAGCAAGCTGGTGTCATTAAAACCAGCTATAAGGACACAGTAGGTTCCACACGATTAGGGATCCGTAATTCGGACGCTATGAGTGAGGAACAGATGAAACTTGTCCACCGAGCCCTAATCCTGGCCATTTCTAAAATGACCACAAAGGGCACGGGACCTAAGTTTCTGGGCTTCTCACACAGGCCAGGCTGGATTTAGATCACGTGCGCTAATCAAAAAAGTCAAGACTGGCTAGTGGGAGAAGTTTAAAACCGTGGCCCGAGGCGCAGCTCTCCATTATGGACGAGAAAGAACTGCCAAAACCTCAAACGGTCACAACTTTTATTCCGGAGAGCGAAGCATCTAGCGTAGATGAAGCGCTCCCTACTGCGGGTACAGAACGAAGGACTCAACACAGAGCTCTGGAAGATGCTATATGACAGGGTCGAGACAGGAGGTCGAGTTACGACCTTCAACGTTGACGACCCGTCTGCTGAAGCCCTGAAAGCTGTGGAGTCCAAAGCGATCATTGGATTCAAGAGGGTCAGCTTCAAATTTAAGAGTGGAACTACCAACAGTCTTGCAACCTCTACGGACCCAACAGTCCCACAAGGGTTGGCTCTGGCCCAGGTAGGGGTACAGAACGCTCCGGGCACCTCCAGAGTTGGTACCACAACTATATCTATTCCAGCACTGACAGAGGCTCCAAGTACATCTGGAATTGGAGCCTCGGTTTCCTCTGTCAGAGCTGGACCTATAACTAAAGGTCCAACTAAGGGCAAATCGCAGGCTGGACGTCCTCGCGGTGAAAAACCGCACAAAAGGACGATTAGACCTGCAAAAGACAAAAAGCCCTAAAAATGGCCCCAAGGGTCAACCGGCGAGGATTCTTCAAGCTAACCTCCACCATGCTGTAGCTGCCACTGCTGTAATGGAGCGCTGTCTTGGAGAAGGAACAGCAGACCTTGCCATAATTCAAGAACCTTGGGTTGCTGGCACTTCCATCCTAGGACTAAATACTGCTGGTAAGACCTTATTTTACGCCAGTGGTGTGCGGCCTCGAGCCTGCATAATCTTTAACAAAAATGTTGAGTTCTTGCCTGTTACAGAGTTATGCTCCGACGACTCAGTGGCGGCTTATGTAAATTTCAAAGGGTGGACTGGGTCTAGAGTAATCATTTGCTCGGCCTATCTGCCCGGAGAACACAGTGACCCTACCAACATCATCAGGCCTGTGGTGGAATTAGCGCGGAAGCACAAGGCGAACTACTGGTTGGGTGCGATGCCAACGCTCACCACTCCACATGGCGGAGCACTAACATCAATAATAGAGGTGAGATTCTAAATGATTTCCTTAACTCTAACCATCTTGACCTTCTTAACATAGGCTGTACTCCTACCTTTGTAACCAGAGCAAGCAGTAAGTTTTGGACATAACCTTCGCTACGGAAAATCTTGCCAGACATATCCTAAACTGGAAGGTAAGTAATGAGGAAGCTATGTGAGGACGTCATGAGTACGACTCAAGGTGCAAGACTTCATAAAATGCTCTCGAAAACACGCCCGAACCAACTGGGACTTCTGAAAAGACCAGATGGGACCTTCACATCCGATGAGAAGGAAACCTTGGAACTTCTTGTCTCAACCCATTTCCCTGGAGCGCTCAATCTTGAGGTTGAAGAACTTAAGGCGAGTACACCATATAGAACTCGTAGGGAGGACTGGTGTATGTCCGCCAAAGTAATAAGACCGGCAACTACGTTCCAACGGCGTTCCAACCCTATAAAGCAAGTGAGGATGGCATCCTTCCTATCTTACTGCAGAAAGGAATTGACATTCTCCTTCCACATTTACTCAGGATCTACAGAGCGAGTTTTGCATGTGGACACATCCCAGAACAGTGGACTAAGGTCAAGGTACTGTTTATTCCAAAGGCTGGCAGAAAGGACCACTCAATTCCAAAATCCTTCCGACCAATCAGCCTTACCTCATCCTTATTGAAAGGTATGGAGAAGGTGATAGACAGGTACATCGGAGATAAGGTTTTACCTAATAACCCCATCTACCGTACTCAACATGCCTATTGTAGAGGTAGATCTACTGAAACCGCCCTATTACAACTCGTAGACAGGGTAGAAAGGGCACTTGAGGACAAACAAATTGCGCTTTGCGCCTTTCTAGACATTGAAGGAGCTTTTGATAAAACACCCATAAAGGCCTTAGTTAAGGCTTTAGCCGATAAAATGGCCGACTCTACCACGGTCAAATGGGTTGAGTCGATGCTCTCAAGTAGGATTGTTAGATTGAGGCTACATGGTGTCTCTCTTGATGTAATGACCACAAAAGGATGTCCACAAGGAGGCGTCATTTCGCCTCTACTATGGACCCTTGTCATTGATGGGCTTCTCTATAAGATGGATGAACTTCGAATTGACACTCAAGGTTATGCTGATGACCTAGTGATAATGATTCGAGGCGACAGCCAAAGTACCATCTCGTACCTTATACAGAAAGCGCTTAACATAATATCCAAATGGTGTCAAGAAAATTAACTGGCGGTTAATGCTGACAAAACTGTCCTGGTTCCTTTCACAAGGAAGCGGAAGTTGGAAGGCCTCATATCTCCGCGACTGAATAACAGATCTATACCGTTTTCCGACAAGGTAAAATATCTGGGACTTACTCTAGACCAGAAACTTACCTGGAATAGTCAAGTGGACGGTATTGTACAAAAGGCAAAATTTGCCTTAAGTAGTTGTTGTCGTCTTGTCGGCCAAAAATGGGGTCTAAAGCCCAACATGGCCCTTTGGCTGTACACAGCCATTGTAAGACCACTTATATCATATGGCTCTGTGGTCTGGTGCAGAAAAATTGCCCATAAGACCGTTATTGCCAAATTAGGAAGCCTTCAAAGAACTGCATGCGCGATAACAACAGGAGCCATGACGTCCACGCCGGGAGCAGCCCTAAATGCACTTCTGAACCTGTCGCCCCTAAACCGATATCTACAAAAGGAGGCGAGGGCCAGCATGCATAGAGTAATGACCCATATGCGGACTAACTGGCTCTCAAACTCGCTGCGGCTATTTGAGCAATCTTTACTGAGAAGTCCTGTATTAGACATGGTGAGTGACGCCATGCTGCCGAAATTTGACCTCATCAGCAACTTTAGTATTGAATTCCCCACAAGAGAGGAGTGGTTAAACAATCGAATTACTTGGAAAAAAGGGAGCCTTAAATGGTATACCGATGGATCCAAGTCGGGTTCTGACGTTGGCTGTGGAATCTTCGGAGAGTGCCCCAAATTTGGCAAATCTGTCAACTTGGGAAATCTTGCCTCCGTTTTCCAGTCGGAGGTATACGCCATAATAGAATGTGCGGACACCATCCTAAATAAAGGCTACGTCGGCAAGTGTATTTATATCCACACAGATAGTCAGGCGGCTCTGTCCGCTATAGACTCCAACAGATCAGTCTCAAAGCTTGTAGACAACTGCCGGACTATACTGAATACTCTGGGAGGAATGAACAGAGTTACACTTCGATGGGTTCCAGGACATGCAGGGATCGAAGGCAATGAATACGCCGACGAACTTGCAAGAATTGGCGCTAAAAGCACTCAATTTGGCCCTGAACCCTTCTGTTGTGTCCCAAGGAGTCTTGTTCAACAAGTTGTAATCAACCCTTGATACATCATGTTCACAAGAGTGCATTAAACTCTGGAGCAACACTCCAGGCTTAACCCATTCCAAAACCCTAATCCAAGCCTTCAACAAAAAGGCTGCGAATGAGGCACTAGGGCTAAGTAGAGAAAACTTACGCATATTAACCAGGACATTAACGGGGCGCTACAGATTAAACAAACACCTCTCAATCTTAGGTCTCAGAGATTGCAGAGCGTGTAGATTCTGTAATAGTGCAGATGAAACCCCGCTACACATTCTCTCTGAATGTGGTCCTTTAATGCGTAAACGTAGCATCTCTTTGGGAAGTCCAATTCTTCAACCATTTGAGATACGTCAGCTCACTACAAAAGACATAATAAGATTCATGAAAAGAATCAATGTTTGCAGTGAGCTATAGTTTAACAGTGGCTATCACAATAGATCACATTGGTCGCAGTGTAACAGGGCTGAAATGAACTGGATCAAAGCCACTTTACAAACCATAACCATAACCATAACGCGTGCAATCTCTGTTCATCGTCAATTTCGTGGATGTCGTCCTGCAGGAATATCTCAAATTAGTACTATGAAGCCACAGACGAGTAAAAAAAGAAGGACTCCGTGTCACCTTGTGTAACTGGAAAACCCGTAACCGCACACATACTAGCATAAAGGTGCTTCACTTGCTAATATCACGGCGTAAAGTCCTTCTTCTTTTACTAGTCCGTGTATGAAGCATTTTGGTGAAAAGAAAGAACAAATAAAGTTGATTATAAACAAAACCAATTGTTTTCCTTGAAAATCGTCGTTTATTCCAAAAACAACTGTTTTTCCACTTTTATCGAAAGAAAGGTCTGTGTAAGATAAAATAAAGCTGCCAATCAAATAATTTATATGCACTTGTTATAATACATTGTTTCACTAGCTTTCAGATAAGTTTACTGAAATCACCGTAACTATTAGCATTTTATACGACTCGTAAAATAATACGCATAAATACGCGCTTGCGCGTAAAATACGGAAAATGAGCGATTTTCAACAATTAGAGAGCGCGTAACATAAAAGATTAAATTAATGAAACGATTTTCACGCGGCTTAGGAGGCATAATGGATCTTTTAGTTTGAATTGATTGAAAACAGGGTGAACCAGCGTATTACTCAAGAATTGAATGATTTATTCAAACACTGTAAAATATATCAAAAAATATAAATTACTTCTTACCTTCTAGGTAAAATATAAAAGTTATACTTTTTTTACTAATATACAATTGGCACTTATGACTTAGAACTATCAACTTTCTATCTTTGAACTTTACATATATACAATAATATATCCTACTACACTAAGAACTTAAAAACTTATACAGAAGATTGTTTCAATGTAATATTTTCTTCTATGTACTGTTTTAATTCTGGAATCCTATTTGACATGAACAATTGGCATATAGTTGAGTAATCTACACTTATAACTTTGAAACCCAGTAAGCTCAAATGTCTGCTCCTTAACATTTGTTGGCCAATAAGATGATTGTCGGAGCAATAATGATTGGGAAGGTGAATTAAAATTGCTGTGTTCTCATTTTTTCTTAGTCTCATTTTCCAATTAAACGTACTACTACCTAAACCAACAGGATGCAGCATTATATCAATGAGATAAGTTTCATCAGAACAATAGTTTGGGATAAGAACTCCTGTAGACAGATTATCCTCACTTCCAACAACTCCAACTATATGCTCTTTAATTTTACTTATAATATGGCTAACCCTTTTATCTTGCGATACAGGCTGAAGCCATTGATCTTTAGGTAAAAACGGACCAGATTCATTATCACATTCTACTGACAAACATGTATCTATTAAATATAGTTTTCGTAATATATTTGGATTATTCGCTTTGGTTACAACTTCTGGATGAAAGAGTTTGGAAATTAGTTCCTTTGAGTAATGTCCCATGTAAATAAACGACAATACAATAGAACATAAATCATCTATTGAGATCCTCTTGAATTTTTCAATAAGAACTTCCTCAGTTACTTTTCTAAATTCTTCAAGCTGATTATAATACAGAAAACCAAATGGATATATCATGGACTTTAAAAAACTAGGTGGTATAGTTGATATATTATTCATATAATATTCGTAGCATATATCAAGTATAATGGTGTTACGCAATTGAAACTGCATACAATAATTTAACACACTTACTATAAAAACATATGATTGAATTTTCTCTCTTTTGAACCGTAAATATTTCTCTAAGGCTCTCTCAACTTGTTCGTTATAATAATCAAGCTTCATAAATTTGGTTAGAATTTCCAGCATTGTCTCTTCATTATAGGCATGTATGTTTGCATAAAACCAGTTCGCCAATATTGCTAGTGTTTGTAATGAAAAGTATTTTTCAGTAATTATTACGTCCATAATAACTTGCATAGAATCAGTGTTAATTTGAGGCCACAACTCTGCCAGTTTGTGTTCCACCAGCAGAGTTATAATTTTTTTGCTCACTTTAAAACCAGACAGCGCTTTAAATATATCAACAATATTTGTTTCATTAATCTGATCTTCCTTTTCTTTAAACCCAACCCACAATTTATCAATCATTTCATGATACTTTGGCTCTTTACTATTTTCTGTGAGGAATTTAGAAAACTCACATAATTGTTCTACTGAGAGCTTACTATCAATTACCCGTAGTAGAAGTTCATCACAAAATTTGAATTTATATGGTTCAATCAATGTTGAACTTGTCTTAAGAATATTTATTATTGTCTGTGTTTCTTCAGTCTTCATTACAACTTTTAACAGTTTCTCTAATATGGCATCTTTTGCATAATTTATGTGATCATTTTGAGTATCAATTGGTAATGTAAGTGGGTTTTTCGCCAATTCATAGATTCTTTCAATTGCTCCAAGAGCAATATTAGGAGTAATCTTGGTGCATTTGTTAATAAGTGTGAATATATCTCGTAGATTCATACATTGTTTGAACTCTTCTTGTATCAAATGGTAATTTATGGATTCACTGGAACCTTCGGGTGCTTTTTTTATTAATGACGAATCTAATTCAGGCAGATCTTTAATTTTTCTTATAACCACAGGCAGCTCTTGAACATTATATCCATTCTCTATTAATATAGTACCATTTATTATATTTTTATTGTGATCCAAAATATCATCACTGAAAAAACGACTGTAAACGGCATTGTATGATTTTACAGGTACACATTGTTTTGAACAGAGAAGTAAGCTATTTCTTGTTTTTGAGTATGATCGTAACAACATTTCGACGTAGATATTAGATAATGTAAAATCATATACTTTTCATAATATTAGTACTTTTCACTAAAAATAGTCATTGACTTTAATCATCATCAGTTTTCTTGTATATAATAGGCCTTTAATAAACTTTATAAATATTATTAATTCTTTTCAGTTTTCACCCATTCTCACTGCTTCTGAAAACTCGTAAGTGCAAAATACACCTGAGCTAGGCTAATATAATCTTTTTACTAGTTAGGTACGTCGATCTAAATCATAATTTATAAAAAACAAACAATATAGCTATATTAAACAAAATAACAAAAATATATAATATGAATATTGTAGAGAATTTATATTTTAAATTGTATTATTTTAATTGTTTTGTCATTTGTGGGCTGTGGCGTTTAGGTGAGGGCCACTACATTTCAGCTTACTAGTCTATACAAAGGTACTGTGGTTGTGACTTGTAGTACGTTAGAGTGATTAATGGTGATTAAGATAGAAGAGTGTTCATCTTCTAATCTACGGCTTGTGAGGTTGAGGTACACTGATATTATAATTTATAACCCATCAACTTAACTATGATGCCGCAGTCGCTCGTCGTACCGCTTCGCTGCGGCGTATATTTGGGCGAAGCGAGGTAAACTAAGCCTGTGTAAAAAAACAAAACAAAATTAATCCAAACAAAAGCAATAAAAATAATAAATAATACAAATAATCTTTTGGAATTTGGCGCCATATTTAAACATGAGGAATTAGCGCCTTATTTAGTCACATGAGAAACATGTGCTGATTTGCAAATTCAATAACTAAGAACCTGGCAGTCGAATCAGTCTGGATTTTTGCCTGAACATACATCTGACCATACTTAACAATGTGAGCAATATCAATAACATTGCATATGAGAAATCTGTAAAAAAATATAATAATTGAATCAAGTCGAAATTCAAAATTCTGTCTCAACAATAACCTAGAAAATTTCAAAAGCTTTCTACATAGAAAACACATGTTCGAAAATTTTTAAGCTCGGTCCAGAGATGGCCGAGAATCAATTTAACACAGAAATCAATTGGAGTCACCCGGTGAGACCTCCACTCAGCTTCACTTTGCTTCGCTCAAATAAACTACAATATAATAAATTTGTGGTATAACCAAAAACCTAGCGTAGGTCCAGGGCCAATTGAAGAATATTTGTAGGGTGATGATGAGTTTTCAAAATATTGTAATTCTCGGGTAAAACAAGGAAATGAAGATATTTATACGAAGTAGGACTCGGGTTTTCAGGAGATATAAAATTGCATAAAGAAGAATGTATTAAAGGTGAATTAAAAAAAATAACGGGTTGCACTCGAATATTAACGTTGTGCATTTTGAATATTTTGGAATGGTTAGGGAATTATTTTGCACGAATTGCTTTATTTATCAGTATTAAAGTACTAGCATTTATGCTTTTAAATACAATATTCATTTATTGCGCTATCGTACACAAAAATAACAATTTATATTACTTACATAAAAAATTTAACACTCCAATTTAACAACCATTAAAATTATCTTACATTAAAAAGTTTATCTTTCAGAAAAATCAACTTTCATTTCAACTTCAAATTTTAAAGACTGTCTTACGAATTTCACGATTTCGAACGAGCACAGATAAAAAAACTATAATACAAGGCTTTACTGTCAAGTGTCAATCATCTGTAAGTCAGCTGTAATATTGTTTGATTTTGGAATGATAGGAGCTTGGAAGTTGGAAGTCTCGTGATTTAAATTATTGACTTATTGTCTTATGTTGGGTGTGAATGTGTTTAGATTTCATTATACTATTATTAAATAAAATTAATTACAAATTAATATGTAAGTTGATTGTAACATAAAAACTGAACTGAATAAATTTATTCTTCTGAGTTTAATTGTTCTGAAATTTATGGTAAGTAATTTTTATATTATTACATTATTTATTGCATTACATTACATTACATTTATTGGTATTATAATATTTAAACTATTTATGTAGTCAGCTGCATGCTAAGTGAAAAAAATTATAAGGCAGCACTATTTACAAGGATACACTATTTAAAGTTATAAATTATTTTTCCACAAATATATATATTTTATTTAATTGAATATTCTTCGGATTATTAACTTGCTTTTAGTAATTGAACATAATCTAGACTAGATTAAAAATAATAAGTAAATCAAAACTTTTTCCAAAATCTATAGGTTAGGTACATCTTAAATATACAAATGATCTGAGGTAAAAGGCATTTACAGTAACATTGAAAATAACAGATACTTAAACAAATTGAATTTCGCCAAAATTAAAAGTACTTACGTTAAGTTAGAATGCTAGTGAATATAGTACTGCTCAAATAATTATATATTATTTATCCACAATTGGGATTAATAAATAAAGTATTTGCCCAGTACTTGGAATTAAAAGATTCAGCCAAAATATACTAATAATATTACTAAACATGTGACCATAAACAATTTTTTGAAATAAATATAGTTATAATTATTGTATCTCATTAGTGTTAAGAGGATTTCATATGAAAGGGGAAAATAATTAATTTAATAAAAACATTTGAATTAATTAAAAACAACATAACAACCCAAAATTCAAGATGTGAATTAGAAATAGCAACCTGTTGCTTTTGTATTATAATGTTATATATATATTTTATTTCCATTGATTATATATATGAGTTAGTGGCATGTTGTGCGAAGATGAAATTTGGATTTATGGGAATCAGGAATAACAGGTTTCCCTAACACTCTACAAGAGAAATGTGGTTACAGAAACATAACTAAGCAATATCTATACAAAATGCCAAGCATTTTTGATTTATTTTGAAATAAACCTATAAAAGTATGATAACTAAAAAATGGTTCACTTTTCCTGCATAGGGAGGTTAGAATGATCACAAATTGTCGCCCCTATCACCTCCTAATACCTAATTACCTTAAATTGCCAATAACCCTGTATATGCATTAGAAGAACAACAGCTAATCGACCAGGGTAACATCCATACTGTCGGTCATTGATATACTGGTGAGTGTCTAGATATAACTACCAACAGCTGGGATCTAATTATGCTTTCAACAATTATGGTGAACAGGGGCGTAATAGCAATAGGTTGGATGGACAAGGGCCGACTTCCATGACTGTAGTCTGAGACTACGCCTTTTGAGTTAGCACAAGCGTCAACTCAAGGGCACATGTTCTAAGCATGACAGAAGATATAGCCTGCACGAGTTAACATTTAAACAGAGCTCTCAGGCGTAGAACTCTGACATGTCAGTGGTATCTTTCCATAGTCATTAAGTAGTAGAGTTGGAGGCAAACAGAGTGCCCAGAAGATCGGCTGTTTTATCTTGGGTTTGGCATTGGTGTGAAAAGGCTATCACGGGTAAAGCCACACCATTGACGTTTCAATCTATTTTAAATCCCCTTCATTCTTGTTAGGTATTGATATTGCATTAGTTGACTAATATTAATCATATGGTGATTAAAATCTGCACATATGGGCAATATGGCCTCTGGCAGCATGGTCCCTCTTTTGACTTCAGTACATTCTATGACGCTACATCAAATTGTTGATGGGGGTCTATGGTTTACTAGTTAGTTAGTGGGGCAGACGGACGACGCCTCAGCAGTCGCAGCCCTATAAGGTGGTCTGACCAAATCCGCACATCTCTGGATACCGGACTTCATGAAGCACTGCAGGTAGCCAAAGACAGACACAGATAATAATATTGACACACTTTTACACAAATTATCTTGCCCAAAATTAAGCATATAGCCTGTGTTATGAGTTGCAAGACAACGATATATTTAATACAAAATACTTACTTAAAAATATATAAATACATATAAACATCCATGACTCGGAAACAAACATCAATATTCATCATATAAATGCTTGCACCTACCGGGATTTGAACCCGGGACATCTAGCATAGTAGGTAGGATCGCTAGCCACTCGGCTATACAGGTCGTCTATACAGATGGCGAACTATTGTCAAAAAGTTGTATCCTCAGAGAAATCACGACCCTTAGCAATGAGGAATATGACGCGAGAAGGTGGAGGATGGTTTAGTATTGCAAAACATAATATTATGTCGTATCATTTAATGTCATAAAACTACGTCATGATAGATCTTGTGCTTGGCTTATAAACAATAACAGACTGATCTTCTAATAGACGGCAATATTAAAGTTAATTACACAGTCAATCAAGCTAATAAACCAATCAAATTGTAGCATATGTTCGACTATATTATGAGACGAAACATCTGTTAATTAAGAACGATCTAGAAACAATTCAATCAATCCAAACTGCAAGATGTTGAGTTTCCAGTGTGTTGTGTCCAGGTCGATACAACATTGGTGCCTTTAAAGCGCGTTAACCCTAAAATAGGGATTTTGAGTATATTATAATACTATGATTTTGTAATGGTAACACTCCTGCTATTCTTCTGTTGTTGCAATAACGCATGGGCGGCAGTTACTGTTACCAATTATTATCAAATAGTATGCATTTCCTACCTATCAAAAAAGGGTTTAAATATTTTCTCAAAAAAAAAAAATATAAATATTAACAATGCAATCTGTAGACTTTGACTGTTTGTTTGTTGTATTGTTAACTAAGTATTATCCACACACAAAGATCAACGGAGAACGAAAGCCAGCAAAAGATATCCCATCTCTATCACTCGCCTCGTTACATACACACTCTCCATTTCATTCGATATCATTAATTCGCCGTCTTTTGCTATATGTATGCTCGGCCTCAAAAAATTACTTTAAAAAAACTCAATAAATTATTATTTCATTGCCTCAAATTATATCGGTAATCTATCGCATGTCGCATTATAGCCTGCTGCGAAATAGGGGTGAAGTTGAATCAACTACTGCTTTCAAGTCAGGTTGGCTGAGTTTGGCGCCAAATTTAAGCTCTGGATCACGACAAAGAGCGTAGTTTCGAACCGTGCTATGGTTGTGTAAAGCAAAATAGGCCCCCCACAAGATGGACGGACGATCTGGTCAAGATCCCGGGGCAGGAACGATGGTCGTGGAGATCCTTGGCGGAAACCTTTGTCCAGCAGTGGGCGTCTTGCGGCTGATGATGATGATAATGCAAAATATACTTTAAAAAAAATGTTAAAAAACCACACTATAGCCTTTTTTAATCTCAATTGTGATTGGTACTTCTCTCTCTGTTTTTTTAATTGATTAAAAGTGTCCTTCAAACTTATTTTGTCATCATTATTCAAATCTGCCACTATCTTCAATACGCGATAAGATATTATGTATTATTATTTGGTTACTTGTGATAAAACAACTATGTAAACATTAGTATGCAGCGTTGTAATAAAAATTAGTTTTAAATTGCGCTTATTAATGTTGATAGATGTATCAGATTTCTCGTCATTACACATTAATTTGTGGAGCCTATTGTCAGTACTAAGTCCTCTTCGTGTGGTGTCGTCATATTGGTACGTAATCAATTGTGTATAATTGGTGGAAATAAATATTAAACATACTTTTTCAATTGACGGTAGAGTGATAATTTTGTTCATGCTGTAACTACTTATTTATGTTCGTTTGAGAAAACGTAATATACAGTCCACATTTTAGTTATTGACGACTGCGCTGTTATCCGACTGTGTCCACTGCCCCGTGTTTTCGTGTTCCTTAAGGCGCTACAGTCTTAAAAGCTAATATTTTTGAAAATCTACTTAATATACTTCTAAAAATACTACGGTAGCAGTTTTTTGACATGTTTATCTTCATTTCTTTATCTAAGTTATTGCAATTGTAAAAAATGCATAAAAATATCACAGCATTTCACACAGCTTGCGCAACTGTGAGTTTTAAAAAATATTACGCAGTCCTTCCGGGGTGGGGGTCGTTGACCCGCATCGCTCGGTTCGTGTCTCAGCCATGCCCGCGTCGATGTGTACCTATCTAAAGTTGTCTAAAGTGTTGGGAATACCTCGCCTTAATACAAAAACATGTTTATAAACAGATTAGGGCGTGGCTTAACAGTTTTGTTAGATAAAACACTTAACATGTTTACCGCGAGAAATGGATAACATCACCCGCGTTCGCCTGCGGGGAGGGTAATTAATGCATTATTTGTTAGCGTTCACGGTACCTATAATTCGTAGCTAGCGTTAATTCTATTTGTTTTGTTTGTGATAGAGTGGAATAAAGTAAATACATTGTTTTTTATACAACTGATAACAGAATGACTGGTCTTTGGGATGTAACATAAAATAAATACAAATAACTGGACGTACTTCGTCGGAACTCATTTTTGAGTTGAAACAAAAACATAAACAAAAATAGGTGCAGCGGATGGACTGTTTTGCTAAGATGTTTCTTTGACATGTTTTGTTAAAAAATTAAATTGATTAAGGGCCTACCTTCGAAATCAGTGCCGGATTAAGCAAGTGCGGGCCCGTAGCAAATTCTTTCAAACAGCGCTTGATCTATGTTCGAAATAGTCGGTTACCGAGTGTGATGTGAATTGTCTTAGTAGGTAAAGTTGTTACTTTCACGTTTTTGTGACGTCAACTAATTCGTTTAAAAAAAATAGTTTGTTTTGTGTGGCAATGGCAAGTTTAATTGTATTGTTCCGGAAAAAAAATTATTGCTTTAGTTTGAATTTTAGATCAGAGTTTCACTATTTTTTGTGCTTTGTGCTCATAGAGAATTAATAGCTTGTACACCTTTGTGTCACAGAACTGTGCGTTAGTAGCGCTCTCTGGGTTTCCACGGAAGACCAGCGTTGTGGATTCTTTCGAAACCACAACTATGCTAAGTTGGGGGCCCATTGGCGTCATTAGATCATAATTAGATTAGTATAACTTTAAGAACTATTATGAGAATGTATAATGACGTCAATTTTTTTTTCTTCTCTCTTTCTACTTCTCCATTTACCATTGGGAGGCACCTTTGCACAGGACGCCGGCTAGATCATGGGTACTACAACTGAGAAGTAATTTGAAACTTTGAGTACCTAATTTACATTGCGTTTATTAATAACACAGCTTGGGTTATTTAAACAAATTATATTGTTAGTTATCAGAACTTGCTGCTCTCTTGGTTACGTAATTTTTTCATACAAATAAACATAGATTACTTATACTTCTAGATAGACTATGACAGCTGTGAAAATGTCCTCTATTTTGAGCGATTCCCGCACACTAACACAAAGTGTCATATAAATCGCGAGTTTAAGACGTAGCTTGTCACGCACACTAAACTAATATTCCTGACCTGTTTTTATCGGCAGTCTAACAGCAAGAGACTCTATCTAGACGTATAAATTATCTACAAACAGAAAAAAATATCATTATTATTTAGAAGTTTGAATTATATTTATTAACGAATGAACTTTGAGATATTTTTTATGCTTCTCTTCGAGTTTTTACTTTTTTTTTTAAGTTGAGTTAAACAGACTAGCATGGACTTAGAACTGATTGAAGAGAATTGTATGAAATTTAATAACCATTAATCTATCAACAGTCTTAATTAACGTAGTATAAGTATCATTTTTAAATGTGTTTTTTTTTACTGATTGAAGGAATGATGATAATTATTTTTAAGCAATGAATTCAAGCTCTGAAGGTACAATATACGATAAGTTATATTTATACAGTTAATTCTATGTTACTTTGATGCAGCACCTTACAAACTAATTTGTTGTGTATATTGTAAAATACTCTATTTCATTGAAAAGAGTCACCGTTGAGTTTCTTGTATGTTCTTCTCACGAGTTCAACTTTTCACAAACATATTATGTTAAATTCAGTAATTTAAAAGTAATATTTGTATATTAATGACGATTCAAAAGAGCATAGTTAAGCCTAATTGAATAAAGTTTATTGAAGTTATACTTCTTTCGGTGCATAATGAAAAAATTATGAGAGTCAAATTTTTAGATGCGCGCGCATCATTGTAACACAAAAGAACCAGTTTGAAGTTGGTTCCTAAAATTTTCTGACGTTTACGTCATTCGTTGTTTTTTTTTTTGGTTTCTTCGTCCATTATCAGGAGAGGCAAAGGGTTCAAGCCCATACAGCCGTATTCATTATGTAATAATTAATTGTCAAAGCCATCTTGCAAGATTTTTACAAAATTGTTCTTCCTTAATACGTAGAATAGCACGAGGAGTAAATCATTTTAGTGATTTTTGCTTCGTTAGGCCAAAGAAGTATAACTTCTTGCGTGCATATATAACTACACACACACTTTTTTTTACTTTGCAGATGACTCTTGAATTAAAATGGGGTATCGCGGGCGTGGGTATGATAACCCACGACTTCCTAACAGCTATGGGTACGCTTCCTAGCGATCAGCACAGAGCGGTTGCCATCGCCGGTAAAGACCCCGATCGTGTCCACAGATTAGCGACGCTGCACAATATCGCGACAGAGTATGAAGGTTATGAATTACTTGCGCACGACAATTCTGTTGGTGAGCTCAAGGATTAGCATAAATCTGATTTCTTATTATAAACGAATTTCCATAATTGTGCTCCTTACCTAGATATAGTTATGATAAGTAATCTTTTTTTTGTATATAAGAGGGGCAAACGGGCAAGAGACTCACGGGATGGGGAGAGGTGAGGCAACTGCCCTTTGACATTAGCAACAACAGGTGTCAAGAAATGCGTTGCCGGCCTAAAGGCCGTAAAAGGTATGCTTTTTTCTTAAAGGTCCCTAAGTCGTATCTCTTCGGGAAAACCGCAGCCGGTAATTGAATCCACAAAGTGGCTGTGCGAGACAAGAAATCTCATCTCCGGTGTAGCACTGACTGCTATCCTTCGAGGTAGTGGTTAGTAGACTAGACGAGCAGTATGTTCAGCTGATGGTAATTTATACGTCCTGCTCGTTAGAATGCAGTCATCTTGAGTCATAAGATATTAAGTCTAATTGGCCGAGTAATTTAAATTAATTTTTAAGCTACGGCGCCCTTACCAGACCGAAACTATAATGCTTACACATTACTGCTTTACGGCAGAAAAAGGCGCCGTTGTAGAACCCATAATCTAGCCAGCAATCTTGTGCAAAGG
>CATIXQ010000025.1:7603285-7637846 GCA_949711755.1 Leptidea juvernica
TAACCGACGTAATATATGTAATAGGTATGTTGTCAAAGTCGTGATATTACAATAATTTCACTAGTGATATTATCATAAAACGGTAGATTGTCAATAGACTTCATTTCTTAGAGTTTAACGGCTTGGTTTTAATGATATTGTAATGTCACGGGTACACTATAGTAAAAAAACAAGTATATGTATAATATTATAGGAATTATCTTAATTTAAAAGTACTGTGTAGCAGTTATTGTTATTAAAAGGAGCTGACTCAGCGTCATGCTACGTTGGTATAATACCAACACAGCGCTGATTTTCAGCAGCCCCTTGGTGACCCATTGAGTAACTACTATTGTTAAATATTTTTTGTTTTATTAAAGGTTCCATTAACTTATTTACTTTTAAAAGATGAAATTTGGTACTACTGTTCAGAAATTAGGTACATAAATATTAAAATAATTGCAGTTTTAAAAATATTGGCAACAATACAAACTAAAAGTTCGATCCCATTATGTATTATTAATAAATATATCTAATAAAGTCAGACTTATGCACACAATTTATGAGCATATACGTTATTAATTAAACAGACATAAGAATAAAGTTTTTAACCTTTTTCCGGAAAGTTCCAACAGTCTTTAAGCTGCGAAACGGTGGTGGTATATCATTCCAGCACTTGGTGGCACTGTACCTAAAACTTCCTCTAAAAGGTATACTTATTACTTGTGAAGTTAGCAGTGTGAGACGTCGAGCGCAATGGTATTTTTTTTTTCATTCGGAGTTTTATTGCAAAACAATAATAGTAAACGTTGGAGCGTGTATGCAATTTTCCATCTGAAATTAAAGAGTGAATAAGGGCTGATTCGGTTCTGGCACTCGTTGGCTGCTGCCGCGGCACGCTACGCTCGCTTCGTGCGTTGTGATTGAAAATGTTAATTTGTTTTTGGGACCTATCATTATCAATAAAACCTGACCGTTAAATTGTAAGAAATGAAGTCGATTGATAATCTACCTTTAAATTATAATATCACGGCTTTGACAATATACCTGCAACATATAGATTAATATAATATTGTTATGCTGATGATGTGAATACGCTGGAAAAAACTGGCTAATATTGGGCAAAGACCGAATATTGTGAAAAAAAATGGAGGAGGCCTTCACCCAAAGAGGGGCCCATACTACTAATTAAACATTTATTATTAAGAAATAGAAAAAAAATACTAACATAAAACTATTCTCTTTTTAAGTTCTTATAATATTAGGCTTAAGTTAAGTTTACTTACAATAATTAAGTATAAGTTTGTTTTAATTTTTAAATTTAGCTTAACTTAATTATGTATAATTATGTAATTTAGTATGGGAATAAAAGGCTTTTTTATTTTATTTATTATGTTAATTAGCTTTTAGATTTGTTAATGACGGTAATATGTCTTTCAGATATTGTATTCGTCAGCGTACTCAATCTCCAACACTACGATATAACAAAATTGATGCTCGAGAATGGTAAGCACGTTCTATGCGAGAAACCGATGGGCATGACATACAAACAGACGAAATCTCTCGTGGAGTTAGCGCGAGACAAAAAAGTTTTCCTTCTAGAAGGGATGTGGTCGCGGTTCTTCCCCGCTTACGATGCTTTGGACAAACATATATCAGCTGGTGGGCTAGGGGACATATATCATGTAAATATACAGTTTGGAGTGGAGATAAATGATATAGAAAGGAACTTGTAAGATATTCATTCATACCTGCTCAATTTTCGCATACCATTAACCCAGCTTGGTCAGATTTAATCAGGAAATTTTATCGGTACTTGAGATTGATGAGGCCGAAATACGAATGACAATGAAATGAAGGTGTTTCCTGGTTGAATCCTTTGAACTCACATTCTCGGGTACTTCATCAAGGTTTTCTTGTTCAATTATTTTGTTTTATTGTGATTACTTATATTGTATATGTAGATAGACAGATACAGTGACTTACGGACGTTTTCAATAATGTATCTCTAGTTACGGATACATTGCTGTCACCGTTTAATGAAAAGATCTTATCTATCCATAGTTATGTCCAGTATAGTTATAGTCCAATGCTATCTGTGAATAGGTTATTGAAATGTAAGTAAACGTAAAAGGATAGATTTGTTAGTAGTTAGTTAGTTCTAGTAAGTTAAACTATGGATAGATAGGTTATTGAAAACGGCCGGTAAAGTAGTTCTCTTAAAGAATTTATACGTCTAGATAGAGTCTCTTGTTGTTTGATAACCGATGATAACAGGCCAGGTTTTATACTTTAGCGTACATAACAAGCTATGTCTTACACACGCGATTTGTATGACACTTTCTGTTAGTGTGCGTGCATTGCTCAAAATAGAGATTAATTCTAAAAACAATTTTTTTTTTCACAGCTGTCATAGCCTATCTAGACGTATAAAGGATTTAAGGGTTCAGCTTTGACCTCGAAACCGTTGGTTTTCGAAGATTTTGTACACGTTGTTGATATTAAGTTAATATTTAACACATTTTTAACTTTGGGAAACATGAATAACATATTTAGCGAGGTGTTGGATCCCTTTCATGACGTGTTTGAAGATATTTAATTTCTCGAGGTTAAGCTATTTTAACTATGTACCTATTGCTAAGTACAATAAAAATTAACATACCGTGAAAATTATTTCACCTACACGCATATGGATATTATATTGTAATTAGTTTAAATCAACTTTTTTTATGTAAAAATCTGTACAAACTCAAATTTACTGAAGCATTTGGATGATATTGGATTCGTATTAGATTTGGGGTAAGGGTTTAGGGTAATATTCTAATAGATACCTAATCTATTTAAATATTATATTCCATAAATTTTGTAAGATGAAAATAAAACACAAAATATGTGAAACTATACTATATATTATATGTACTTGTTTTTACTCGCGACTTCGTTCACGTAGAATAGTTACTTTGGGCAGCATTTTCATTTTGTAGGATATTTTGCAAATAATACACATACAAACTGTTCTTTCCGCTCTTCTATGATACAGCGGATATCCCTTGTCATTGTAGACAATCTCTTTAATTCCCTACGAATTTTAATATCCTATTTCATCCCCATGTAGGTCAAAGTTGCATAAATGCCCTAACAAATGTTAATTAATTACTACTTATCAAGTGCCTAAATACAATGTTTCATAGTTTTATCTCCAAAAATTGTCGAATTCCATCCTCTGTTCCAACCCCTCCATTTATTTTTTCGCAATTAAAGATAGCCTACGTCCTTTTCCAAGCTCTAGTCTATCTCTATATTAAATTTCATCAAAATCGGTTGAGTGATTTAGGCGTGAAAGCGTAACAAACAAACTTACATTCACATTTATAATATTAGTAGGGATATAATATACAGGGTGGTTTTTTGAGAAGGGCAGTGATGAGCAAGTGGGAAACTACGAGACTTAGATGAAAGTCGTGAAAGAGTCATGCCCTCGATTTATAAGAAACCAATAACTGCATATTTAGTTTTTTTTTAATTTCTTGAACTTTTGACGGAAATCGACCCGAATCATTAATCGAAAAAAATTACATCCTGTATTATTGGACCAATGGACGCTGTTCCTGATAAGGTTCCTGACAAAAAACCACACTGTACATTAAGTAAGTATATCACATTTCAGAGTAGGTATTTCATCTATGGATGCTTATTTTCTCGCTTTGGTACAAGTTTTATACTAACTAAATCTATTCTGCTGTAAATACTTTCTGTATCTGTATAACGTTGTGCATGAACTAATTCTTCTCAATTCTAGTAAAAAAATCAATCAATAATACTTTTGCGTTTGATAAATATAACAATTCTTCAAATTAAATTCATCATATCGTTTTCTACAGAATAACGTCTTTATGGGATCATGATTCCACTTAGATACCTACCCGCGCGTTGAAACGGGAACAGTCCGCCATATTAGTGACGCCATGTTTGTATTCTAACGACAGCCTGCAGATGGCGTGACGCGGACTTTAATATGACAAGGTTCCGTCTCTGTTGATCGGGGTTTGTCTCTTATATTCATGAAAAAAAATGTGGATATTATATTTGAACATCACTATAAATTTGCTGCTAATGCCTTCATTGATTAACTATGGATAGATACAGCCGTTTTCAATAACGTATCTCTAGTTACGGATACATTGCTGTCACCATTTACGGCCGTTCCCAATATTCAGTCTATCTCTTGCATGAGATAAAAATCGTAACTATCGTTGACTTTTCTGTCCCAATAAACTTATCGACTATAACTCACCTTATCCGTACACGCTGTTTGTCAATGGGACGACGTATAGCTTACCAGCGATCGAAGTTTGTATGGTAATTGCAATTCACGCGTCTCAATATAAGGCGATGAGAATGAATTATCGGGTATATTGGGACAGCTTCAGATTATTGACAGCTAATTACTGACAGAAGAAGGTGGTAATTTATCTCTATCTGTAGATAGTATATTGGGAACGGCCGTTAATGACAAGATCTTATCTATCCATAGTTATAATAAAGACGCCATTTTGTAGATCGTCCTTCAACTCCTACGACTGTGTTGTAAAGAATGAGAAATACTAAATACTTACTGATAAATGATCCTAGTGTCTTTCTTATTTCTTGTAGTATTATTTTTGAAAGTTTTGCGACGCAACCCGGCTTTTTAGTTTCAATTATTAGCAAAGTTTAACAGAACATGTGGCACGTCAACGTCACACATAGTTCGAGACTCGAGTATTAGTTTTATTAGTTGCCGCACTTTGCGACTATGCCTGCGGTATCTAGTTGGAGCGCAGCGGAGCCCAATTCTTAATCTGAGCCTTGTAACTTATTTTCGTACGAATATCAGTTACATCCTAAGCTTTAACATATGGCTTACTTCTATTGATAGAACAGTTTAAATTAAATTTAATATCAACCTCGGAATGGGCTCTAACGATTTCAATAAAATTGTTCGTTTAAATTAATAAAGTTTATGGGGGTGAAAAACCATAGCTGAGGCTTAGGTCTCGCATCTATAGGAAAAAGTTTTCCTTAAAGGCCGGCAACGCTCCTGTGATTCCTCCGGTGTTGCAAGAGATTGTGGGCGGCGGTGATCACTTAACAACAGGTGACCCGTACGCTCGTTTGTTCTCCTATTCCATAAAAAAAAAATGTTATATTTTTGTTATGTTAGTTATAAACATGTAAACTTATACTTTTATCCAAAGCGTTTACAAGCTAGTCTCAGAAATACAATTCAAAGAACAAAATTAGATTTTAAATTAAAGGTAAAAACAACAACAATAAAATAATACAAAAAATGTCAAGTTATATAAAATCGAATTATCTCCATAGCGGCAAATAATCTAATACAATAAGTACAAAATTTAAAGTCAATAAAAAAAGTGTGTGTGTGTACTTATGTATGCACGCAAGAAGTTATACTTCTTTGGCCTAACAAAGCAAAAATCCTTAAAATTATTTATTCCTTGTTTGAAGAAAGAACAATATTGTAAAAATCTTGCAACGATCGCTTTGACAATTAACTATTAAATAACGAATACGGCTGTACGAGCTTAAACCCTTTGCCAGAAACAAAAAAAAAAAATAACGAATGCCGCAAACTTCAGATAATTTTAGAAACACACTTCACCCTGTTTCTTTTGTGTTACAGTGATGCGCGCGCTTCTTGAAATTTAACGCGCCTTAAGAAGTATAACTTCGAAAAATTGTAGCTTTTATAAGTTTAGGGATTCACCTTACATCTTCTCATTTGTTTAATCTAACGTTTATGTTACTGACGTTTGAAATAACTTCCAGAATGAAAGACTTAGGCGGCGGCGCGGTATTGGACCTGGGTGTGTATATGTTACAATTCCTACAATTTGTTTACAAAGAAGCGCCGACAGACATTATGTGTACGGGCCACATAAGTAAAACCGGTGTTGACGAGTCAGTTTCGTGTGCGCTTAAGTACAAGGATGGAAGGACCGCGACCATCTCAGGACATACCAGAGCCACGCTGACCAACCGAGCCGAAATAACTGGCACGAAGGGCACGATTGCGGTAAGTGCACTTTTCTTGGGATGGGTATAAAATGTTAAATCGCGTCAGGACACGTGGCCTGATCGAAAATTCGTTAGACACTTTTAGAAGTGTTAAATAGTTAGCTATTTATAGTTCGGCTATTTCAACTTAATGATCATACGGTCGTTGGACCAGTGGTTGAATCATTGTGATTGCGATGACGAAACACCGCGAGGTGGAGCGATCGAATCTCAACCGTGAAATATTTTGCAGTTTATTATGGAGAAAAGTTAATTTTTTTTGTAAGTAATATAAATTGTAATTTTTGACTACGATAACGCAATGAATAAATATTGTATTTAACCACATAAATGCTAGTACTTTTATTCTGATAAATAAAGCAATTCGTGCGAAATTATTCCGTAACCATTCCAAAATATTCAAAAATGCATAACGTTAATGTTCAAGTTTTCACTTCGCCGGCACTCCCGTAGTGCAATCAGTTTTATTTACGTTAAAAAGTGATGAGACGAGCAACACGTTCACCTGATGGCGAGTGATACGCCCTGTGCGGCACTGCATTGTAATAAAAATTAACATATTTTGTCTCAAGGTGACGAGCGCAATTATACTGCCGCTCAGAATTTTTGGGTTTTTCAAGAATTCTGAGCGGCACTGCATTGTAATGGACAGGACGTGTCAATTACCATCAGCCGAACGTCCTGCTCGTCTTATCCCTAATTGTCATAAACAACACGTGTGGTGTATACAGAAGATGTATATTTTATATTCTAGATGGAGTACTTCTGGTGTCCTACCGTACTCCATATATCTGCAGCCAACATCACCGAGTGGACTCTGCCCAAAGGCAAGTTCCGCTTCCACTTCCACAACAGTGCTGGCCTCAGCTACCAGATACAGGAGTGCTGGGATTGTATCAAAGCTGGTAACATAGACATTCTATTTTAAATCAAATCATATATTCAATGTTTAGGTAAAAAAAAAATACTCTTATTGATGTCCTATAGATACATTTTACCATTAAGAGTTAATTTCTCATTATGAGATTGGCATATTAAATGTTTAGGCAAAGAATATATATAATAGTGCAAGTATGGAAGCCTCACTCCGCAAAATCAATTAAAGAAATAGGGACTCTTGTGATCATACAATAAGGTGTAATTCAGATCGCACAGCGCTTCTAACCTACATTTTTAATCACCTAGAAGTTGCCTCTCTTTCTATCGCGTGACTCTTAACTCTTCTGATGGCATTAGGGTTAACTTATAAAAACAGCTCAGTTTTTTCTATAATATAAATAGATATGTAATCGTAATTTTAAATACATTATTTTATTAATAATTCTCTCTCAAGTATCATATTTTTTTCTAAAGCATCCTTTATCCATAGGGCTTATATCAATATTCTTTCGTTGTCAAACCTACATTAGTTGCAGATAGTTATGTATGCGTTGGAACACCACGACATAGTCAAACCTACTTAGAATATAGGAAAAAAATAGGTACCTATCATATATCAGATACATTTTATCATTTACTACCATCTCGGACAGTTAATCTCTCATTATGAGAATGGTTGGCATATTCAATGTTCAGATTAAAAAAAATACTTAATCACTTAGATGCAGCTGTGGAGTAATAAATAGGATTTACGACAAAGCTATTTTTTAATAAAAAATTAAAATTTGTTTATAGATAACGCCTGAACAGTGGCTGGGACTTTATTATAAAAGTGTACATTTACCCTTAAAGCTATTATGTATTACTTCTTCTGACTAATGTTTGAATTTATCGCAATTTTGTTCCAGGCTTATTGGAAAGTCCAAAGATGACTCTAGACGAAAGCATATTGATAGCAAAATTGTCGGACACCATACGAGCGCAACTCGGCGTACTCGATGATGCACTTTAAGCCATTGTAACAAAGAACAAATTACAATAAATGCCAGTAGTATTATAGACATTACATTAAAGATATATTATTCCTCTTCATAGTTGTTATATCACCTTCAATGCACAATTAATTGTATTATTATAAGGAGTTATACGCTGCTAATATTTATTCTAATTATAAGTGTTATAAAAATATATATTTTTGCAAGGTACTTAAAATTCAAACGCCGTCCAAATATTCATGGAGTGCAGTTTAGTCCAACTTGAGAGATTGGATAGTTTTTATTTCGATTTAGGACCCATAATTATTTTTATTTCAAATATTTGTTTTGTATGGATGGACATATTTTCTATGAGAGAATTTACTGACGCACGGTTTGACAGTTCTGCTGTGAAACAATTTCGTTATAATAACAGTGAGCATATTTTACGAAATAATTCTTGATGTTATGAAATATTATTGACAAATTCATAAAAAACAGTATTTTATTTATTATGTACAGAATAACGTCTGTCAGGTCAGTTAGTAGTATATAAGGATTCCTTAATCGTGTTTTAATCGCTTAAATGTTATTTCAATAGTTATTTAGTACCGAGAAATTGGATGTGTAAACTATTATTATGTTCAAATTATTCTATTAATATCTATATACTGTTATATTTACCTCAACCAACTGTGATTCGTAACGTGTTGTGACGCCTTGTACATTATATTTACAAATAAACGCTAATTTATTCAATGTTCGTTTTATTTATCGACTATTTGTTTAAAAAAACCGCCATAACTGCAATTAAGGGCGCCACAAACTTACCTTCAAAAGAAGCGTTGGCGTTGCGTAGAGACATCGCTTCATTGTGTCTCCTCTACCGCATTTATCATGGGGAGTGTTCCGAAGAGCTGTTTCACCTGGTTCCTGCCGCCGAATTGCACCTTCGCACGACACGCCACAAATTAGGATACCATCCCCACCATCTGGATGTGTGGCGGTCCTCCACAGTGCGGTTTTCAAAGAGCTTTCTTCCACGTACTACAAAGCTGTGGAATGAGCTTCCTTGTGCGGTTATTCCGGGACGATACGACGTGGGTATCTTCGAACAAAGCGCGTACACCTTCCTTAAAGGCCGGCAACGCCCCTGTGATTCCTCTGGTGTTGCAAGAGACTGTGGGCGGCGGTAATCACTTAACACCAGGTACGCACGTTTGTCCTCCTTTTCCAAAAAAAAAGGGAAAAACCGCAATCAATCAACAGCAATTAAGGCCACCACAAATTTGTTGACAAGGCTCACCGTTAACTGCGAAAACAACAAAATATTATGTGACTACTGATTTTCTGCTTCCCAAGCCTGCCTAGGTATGTATGCCGTCACATACCCAATAAAAGCAGAAGTTGACCTAAATGACCTACTAGGTTGTTCATAAGGGCAGCCCTATGAAGAACTCGTAATGTCTCTGAAATTAAAATTCAAATTGTAAATATAACAATAGTTCCGAGAACCATGTTTTTTTATGTATGATCGCTTCACTTCGACTTCTAATATCTAATGCCTGCTCTCCACTATCGGCGATGATCGTTACTTGTATTGATCGTCTTTCATCGGCTAGTTAATCGTTGAGCATCGACGATCCACACGATCGTCCGTGATCATTTATGCAGCGGCAGTCCTTCAAGATAGACGTGGAGTTTATAGCTGCTGCTACAATTAATTTAATTTCAGTATACATAATTTATGTTTGGGATTCCATATTTCTGGGTAGTTCTGATAGTTAATTTAAATGTTTCTTCATTTGACCACCCAGGAATCATTGTATCGTACTCGCTCTATGTAAATAAAAGGAAGAAAAAAAACAAAGCCGCGATGAGGCGAAGTACGTACGGCTTCGCTCACTATCTAGTGTTCTCCAGTGAATGAATGACCGGCGATCGTGTGGGCACGCGCACTCAACTAGACGCGAATTCCCTCTGATGAGTGACCGAAAAACCGACAAGTCACCGATCGCCGAGATCACTATGACCATTACAGACGATGATAGAAGCGAATAAGCCCTCCACATGATTGTACTCCCGTGTAATCGCTGATTGTGAAGAGGCACCATAACCCCCACAAGTGCGAGCAAACAGGCATGTTCGGTAATACTACTCATTTTAATGTTTAACAGAAAAAGGGAATTAATAATACATTTATAATATCAGACTTTATTAATATAATTTTATAATTGGGTTATATTATACACATAGTAAGTAAAATATGTGAAAGTGAGAAATATACGAATTTTAGTAACAAAACATTATAGGTTGCTACTTAGCGAATTCATTATCAAATCAGTGGGAGGCTCCTTTTTCTTCCCATTTCTGCCGTGAAGCAGTAATGTGTAAACATTATTGTATTTCGGTTTGTTGGGCGCCGTAGCTAGTGAAATTACTGGGCAAATGAAACTTAACATCGTATGTCTCAAGGTGACGAGCGCAGTTATAGTGCCGCACAGAGTTTTTGGGTCTTTCAAGAATCCTGAACGGCAATGCATGGTAATGGGCAAGGCGTATCAATAACCATCAGCTGAACGTCCTGCTCGTCTCGTACCTTACTGTTATAAAAAAAATCAGGTATCAGTATGCGTGATGAGACGCAAACCATTAATGTGGAAACTGAGTGACTTTTTCGTTAGTTAACAGTGATAGCGTAATTGTACATGGTCGCATTTGGTACAGCCGGACAATCGGACGGTCCGGTGGGCTCCACGCACTAATTAGTCTTCCGTCGTACTCGGTACGGTCCGGAAGGCAATAATAATAATTTTCTGCGATGGACAATGCGACATACCATCAAATATGGTCGGCTACCAGACCGTGTCTGATGTTTCGACCGGACCAAATCCAACCATGTGTTTGTATAATAATAATAATGATTGTTAAAGCGTTTATTTGGTTCAAAAAGTTTACAGAAATCTTATAACTGAAAATAATAGTTAGCATTATGTTGTAGACACTGTAGGAGCCGAACTTCGAGAAATAAATATTTATTAATTAAAATAGATATCCAATCCCCCAAGTATACTGCTACTATAAACATTGGCAATGAAAATAATAAAATTATATAATATAAAAAATAATTAAAACTGTTAGTAATTCACTTATCTATTTAAAGAACAATAATATCATAACATCTGTAAGTAATCGGCAAAAGTAACAATAGGTTTAAAATAATAGTAGTAGGTCCTAAAACCGATATCTGTGGTACCCCTGGGTTTACAGGAGAAAAGTTAGAAGTACTAACGTTACCAGAAGCAGTTACTTCTCATTTGAACTTGTTGTGATCTATCCGATAAATAACATTTGATTGCTTTGGCATCACATCCATATTAGGTCAGTTTCGCAATAATTAATAGAGGAGTATTAATAGTCTCAAAGGCACGTGTGTAATCCAAGCACTGTTTGGGCTGTTTAGCAATGTTTAGGCTATGAGCATCTAACCAGTGGTAAACCCGTAACATCAATTGCTTAAATAAACTTTGATTAAGTTTACTGAGTAGTCAATAGTTAATATAATATCTTCGTAAACGTCGAAAAAAAATTAGGTTGACAGATAACCTCTATTTTGAGCAATGTACGCACACTTACACAAACTGGCAAACAAATCGCGAGTGTCAGACGAAGCTTGTCACGCACACTTAAGTAATAAACCTGGTCTGTTTTCATCGATTATCTAGCAGCAAGAGGCTCTAGCAAGTAAACGTATAAATTATCTAAGATTTTTTCTTCATATATTATGATCGCCAAATACCAAGTCCACGAGTATCGTTAGTGTCTCACGAAAACTATTTCTTAAATTGTTGTAGAACTTGTTGAATGATTCTGGTGCCGTCTTTCAGTTGTTGTTCTGATATCACAAGTGGAGGGGCGAGTCGGATGGTCTGTCCATGCGTGGTTTTCGCCAGTAGACCAGCATCCTTTAGCCTTGAACATACATCGTATGCGGGAATACCTGCAGGGAATTTTTCGTTTATGAATTAATGAGAAAATAAGACGATGAAACAAAGCCTTCGAATGTAATTATTGACATCAATAGCAGTGTTAAGAAGCACTTTATAAATATATTAATTGCAGATTGTACGCCTTTTAGGAAGGTGAACATTCTCTTATCGCAGGTACCCAGATCGTACCTAGAAATACCGAAAGGAAGTTAATCCTATAGTTTATTGTTCGTTGAAAACCAAACTCTCCACATATTATTATAGTTAATACACAGCCAGTTTCAGAAAGCATATATTAAGTTAATGTTTCATTATATCATTGACTGTCAAAATGAAAAAGAAAGTGAAGGTATTATATTGAATGAAACATTAACTTAACTATAAGGACGCTTTTTGAAACTGGCGGTAAATCAGGTCAAACAGCTCTTCGAAACACTCGGAAGACACACGTCAATGCAATATTTCTACGGAAATGAAAGACTCAAAGCGCTGTATTCCTGGCAATTAAAGCATCTGCGATACACGCGGTCAAATAGTTCAAGCTACTGTGATGATACCACTGATACTGTGGTGCAACAGACAAGAGATGAGAGTAACGTTGCAGAACATTATTAGGTTAAAGAAGAATTGTTTGGCTCTGTTGGTGACCCCCAGTTTCTTCGCCAATTTGGTTTTTCTTTCCACGTGACCACGGCACTAAGAGGAGTGTTTCCATAGAGCGTACTTGATATGACAAAAGGGGCAAGTTACTTCTGAAACAGGTCGACGATATCCCGAGAAAATCCTACAGGAATAGTGTATGGCGGCAATATCTACTAATAGTGAGCATGATGATGGAGGTTTAATACATCCAACGTTTAATTAATTGCAGAAGGAATAGTTTAAGAGAAAGCAGACATCATGCAAAATTTCCCGGGGTGGAAATTTCGACAGAAGCGCTTTATGCCTGTCTAGATTAGTCTTTGCTATTTTCAGACTTTTGCCATTGCTTAGATGAGCTTCCACGTCCGTCAGAGCCATTCTGTCACACATTAGTAATTAACTGTCGATCCTTTGGGTGTTATATGCAAGAGCATATAATTAAATATATATAGCAATAATTTCATGATGCACTCCGTAATTGTTGAAAGCAGGAAGATGCCGAAAGGCCAGTAATTAGCATATATCACGTAGTTTCAAATGGCTTTCCACGATTACCTCAGGGCTTACAGCAAATCGGCTACTCCACTTATTTTATTTTAATTAGGAAAACAAACAGTATTACATGACATAAATAGGTTAGAAAAAATATACTCGTACATCTATTTACCATTTACAGTTTCCTACTTACAATGTAATGTAACCTATATATACGCTGTCTCACTCAAATCTCAACCAGAACCACTAGTAATAACTAATTTGACTCTGATAATACAACCTAAGCAATATGGAAAGATATTTTACTTTCTCCTATAATGTTCGTACTTACTTTCGTGCACATCGATAGCGAACATAAGTCCTCTACCACGAATACATGTGATCATATTCTTGGGAATTTTCTCCAACTCGGCTCTGAACACAGACTCCAATTTAGCTGCATTCTCTACTAACTTCTCTTCTAATAGTACCTTAAAAATATTTATTTCTTATTACTCTATTTCATCAACAAATATAGATTTTTTTTTAAATATATTCTTACTTGAAGAACTCAAATGGTAAGGAAATGCATAAGCAGAATTATTTTAAATAGTAAATTGTTCACGCGGGGTGAAATGTTAATGAAATCTACGTGAGTGTATTACAATCTCCCTTTACAAAATGCTTTATGCTAGAATAGATTATAACAAATGCTATTTTAGCAATAAATTGAAAATATCTATTATACAAAAATATAAACCAAAGCATCTGACGAATGAAAAATCGTTCAAAATAAATTTTTATACAACTTTTCTGCCTGCATATCCGTTCATAATTCCTATTAATATACAACTTGTAGTAAATACTCTAAGAGCGCTTTCGGACAACGTCCGATCCGAATCCGATTCGTGTCCGCGAAAACATGGTTCTAAATAGTCGTAGAACTATTTCTACGGTTGACGGAAAGAAATCGGATGAGGGAAGCCGGGTCTAGTGCGTAAACTGCCATAGAAATACTTCTACGGACCGTGTTTTTACGGATACGGATCGGATTCTCTTAGCCTAGTTAATACTAATTAATACGATGATCCTCTATGAAAAAGTGCAGTAGCATAATATAAACATATATTTGCTATATTCATCGTACGAAAGATAATAATGTACACAATCTTTATTGTGACGGGTCATCCATATGATCAGCTCTTGAGTAATCATTAAGCCCGCTCTACATTCTTGCGAGATCCTCGATTGCAAGAATCTCAGTGACATTCTTGGCGAGAGCTTCTTTGGGTACACACTCGCAATGTCCCCAATACAGTTCTCAAGCTCGATGACGATCGACGCAGAAGTAACTGCTGCGACAAGCTTATTTTTTTGATTTTTTAACCAATAAGAAACCCCGCGAACAGCTTGCATAACAAATATACATACTTTAATGGCTTCAGTAGACACCGCACACGCTAAAGGATTGCCGCCGTAGGTTGAACCGTGTGTGCCTGGCGTAATAACCTGTAAGTAACATACAATTTTGCAATATTAGTATGAGGTTGTTCGCTTTTTATGATAAAAATCTACTTTTGGAAGACCTCCACAGCAACTGGTTTGTCTATTTCTGATTTCATGGGCTTAGCTTAACACTTTCAACTCATTACGCAGCATTCAGGACAAGCGCACTAACCTCGAATTGTCACAGGGGTCGCCGATGGCATGCTCGTGCGCAGGGAGCTGATAACAGCACTTAGCAATACTATAAGTACCTATGTATTACTCGAATCACTACTACTATAATCTCATATATTATATAAAGAGTTAACCACGCCGTTGGTGATAAACGCACTCGATGATCGAGTTGATTACGGTTTGCGTTGAGCCAGTGGTCAGCGGTGTGTTCGGCGGTTATAACGACGGACGGAAGGTAACTGGCTTAGTAGCGTTGAATAAATAATACACTTAACCCAACGATGCGTAGACGGTTCGTGTATCTTCAGTCTCATGCGAATCACTTCAATCTGATGCAGTAGGTAGTAGGATGAAGTCGATACATATTAAAGTGCGCTTGCGGGAATGAGAGGGAGGATGAATTAGGATTATGAATATTAGTTAACTGGCGCGAACACTACCTACTGTTATCTCTCGTTGAAAGCTCTTGTAAATCCCATAGGAAAAAGGAGTTTTTTTTTGGAAAAGTTACTTACGTCCATAACATTATTATTTGCCATCACAGCAGACACTGGCATAACTCCGCCGCTGAGAGCCTTGCCCAGTATCAGTATGTCAGGCTTCACGCCTTCCCATTCCACGGCCAATAATTTACCCGTACGACCTTTAATAGAAACAAACACATGCTTAAAATAGGCTCATAGAAGGGTCCCAGCTTCTATAAGCCACGTCAACTTTATCGAAGAGATAATGAGCGATTCTTTTTATCTTAAAAAACTTTCAAAATTGTTTCGATTTCGTCTGAACAGGGCGGTATAAAAATTGCATTTTTACGATGTTTGAAGAGTCATATTTTCTTATGTCGAAATAAGATACCTTTAGCATACCTTGATTTTTCACTGCTCTAGAATCATCATCCAGGGAGAAAAAAGGGGACTACGTTTGTATGGAATAACGCTGCTAGCGTCCTCTCTTTAGACTAATACAATAATCTGGACGTGTTGGGTTTCTCCACAGTGCGGTTTTCAAGGAACTTTGTCTGCGTACAATTAAGCTGTAGAATAAGCTTCCTTATGCGGTGTTGCCAAGACGGTACGACATGGAAACTCTAGAGAAATGCGCATACACTTTTCTCAGGTGCAAGAGAATGTGGGTGGCGGTGATCACTTAGCATCAGATGACCCGGACGCTCGCTTGTCCTCACTTCCGTTAAAAATATTCGATTATAAACACCCTTTTTTAACAATCGTAGGTATATTATTAATTATATTATAAGCATCCGATAAGTCACTATGAATTAGACCATTAAAAAAAATAAAGTACTTTATACTTTTAAATGGTCTAATAGTTAACTAAGCTCACCCAGGCCAGTTTGGACTTCATCCGCAATCCACAGCACGTTGTACTTCGTGCAGAGTTCTCGAACTTTCTTCAAGTAACCCTCGTCTGGAATGATTACACCAGCTTCACCCTGTATTGGTTCTACCATGAATGCAGCTACCGTTGGGTCTTGCAGTGCTTTCTGAAATGATAACGTTTACCTACATAGATCGTATTATATGAGTTTATCAATCATCCTTTGATTGTTAACTCCTGCATTTCTTACCTCTAATGCGGGAATATTGTTGTAAGGCACAAGGCTGAAGCAAGGCATGTACGGACCAAAACCTTCGTAACACGTGGGATCTGATGATGACGACACGGCAGATAATGTCCTGCCCCAAAAATTTCCTTCAGCAAATATTATCTGTGGGTCAATAGCATAATTTACTAAAGAGGTTTCATTAACATTTTATCAGATGAACGAGAATATATAATAATATCATAAAAGTGATCGTTTTTATTTTTTAAACCTACCCTCCTATTATGACCAAACTAAAGTTAAAAAGAAAACTAACAAGAATAATATACATATGCATGAGTGATACCTTCTTTTAAATTTAAAATAAGGGATGAGACGAGCTGGACGTTCAGCTGGTGGTGATTGATAAGCCCTGCCAATGGGCATTGTAATGACAATGCAGTGCCGCTCAGGATTCTTGAAAAACCCATAAATTCTAAGCGGCACGACAATTGCGCTCCTCACCTTGAGACGTAAGATGTTAAGTCTCATTTGCCCAGTAATTTTACTAGCTACGGCACCCTTCAGACCGAAACACAGTAATGCTTACACATTGCTGCTTCACGGCAGAAACAGGCGCTGTCGTGGTACCATTATCTAGCCGTTAGTTATACTTATATAAACCAATTCAACGCTGAAATACAAGTTACCTTTGCTTGATCCTTTGGTATTTTCTTGACGTCATACCCCCACTTTCTGGCAATCTTACATGCACTCTCTCCTCCCTCCACGCCTGTATTCATCGGCAGGAGACGGTCGAAGCCGAACAACGTCGTCATAAACTGTTCGAACTCACCTAGCTTATCCGAGTAGAATGCTCTGAAACCACACGTAAAAAAATAAGTTTTAATTAGTTGACAGGTAACTAATTAAAGGCCGTTTTCAATAACCTATCTATGTTTATTTTAACTTTCTAGAGGTAGACAAATCTATCCTTTTACGCTTACATACATATCAATAACCTATCGACATACAGCATTGGACTCTAACTATATTGGACATAACTATGGATGACGGTGACAGCAATCCGTTACTAGAGATACGTTATTGAAAACGGCCGTTAATCATATACTCAATGACGTTCTATACATAAATGTAGGTATACAACGTGTTACAAAATACCCCGTAAGAAATACAATTAACTGTCAAAGCCAAAGTTATGTTATCATTGATGTTCAAATTAAAGTTTTTTTTTTAATTAACAAAAAAGTTTTTTGAAGTCGGTTAAAAACTAGGATCACGCGTAAATTAAATTTTGAATCTAACATGAGCTATTAGGCTCCTGCCTTTGATGACAGTTAAAAAAAAGCGGCCAAGTGCGAGTCGGTCTCGCCCATGAAGGGTTCCGTAGCAGTAAGTAACATAATATAAAAGTTCTTGTAGTTCGTTGTAACGATTTATGACGTATTAAAAAACTACTTTTTTTTAGTTTTATCATCCTTTCATTTTAGAAGTTACAGGGGGGACACAATGTACCACTTTGGAAGTGTCTCTCGCGCAATTTAGTATAGAAAAAAATTATATTAAAAACCTCGATATCATTTTTGGAGACCTTTCCATAGACACCACACGTATTGGTTTGATGAAAAAAAAAATTGAGTTTCAGTTCTAGTAAGTATGGGGAAATCCCAAAATATATTGTTTTCTTTTTCTATTTTTGTGTGAAAATCTTAATGCGGTTCACAGAATACATCTACTTACCAAGTTTCAACAGTATAGTTCTTATAATTTTGGAGAAAAGTGGCTGTGACATACGGACGAACAGATATGACGAATCTGTAAGGGTTCCGTTTTTTTCCATTTGGCTACGGAACTCTAACAAAGTCCTGCATTGTCTTTCTTTATTATATATTTCTTCTGTGCGTGTGTTTGTCACCGTATTAATTCTAAACGGTTGGACTCGAGAATGGTTTATATTCACAATTGAACTATCCCATAAACGGCTGGACTGATTTTGATGAATTTTTTGTGTGTTCTAGTATGAACTAGAACACACAAAAAATTCAATCTAAATCTAAACCATTCTCAAATGATTGAGAATGGTTTAGATTCTCAATTCAGTCTCTAATATTATATAATTCTCCTACCCATGTGTATGTTAGTGAACACCTGGGGCGTGCATATCATATAGGCAATTAGGCAGTGCCTACTTCGTTATGAACCTAAATAAATATATCACTAGTGTTAAAGTTAATTTACTACCTATTTTTTTCAAATTCAAATATTTTCTTTCAAAATAGGATGTGACATCACTTATTGAAAGTCAAAAAACTACCACCCATTCCAAAATGAATGCCTCAGACCTGAGAAGAATGGGCACAACAAACTCAGCGGGCTTTTTTTTTCATCGAATAAAATTACATTAATTTACAAAGTAAAAGTACTATGGTAGGAAGTCTACAGATTGCATATACGAAGCAAGCAGCGTTACATACAACTTATATCGTACTGTCGGAATAATAAAGTTGAACTACGACTAGTTAGATCCACAGTGCCTACCTTGATAAATAAAATGCACGCCCCTGTTGAACACCTCTTATACGGCTTGACCGATTTTTCAAAAATAAGACGTGTGTACAAGACATCGTCTATTTGGTCCACTAGTAATATATAAATTACGGAACATAATATGTGAAATTGCCAATTTCGTGGTCATCTGGAGGGCAAAGCCAAATTGGCTTCAAAGAAACTGGTCGTCATTAATAGAGCACGGCAATACTTCAAGCCGGCCCACATACTAGCGCTCTACAAAGCGCAGGTCCGGCCACACATGGAGTATTGCTGTCATCTCTGGTCTGGCGCACCCCAGTATCAGCTTGATCCATTTGACCGCGTGCAACGCAGAGCAGCTCGAATTGTGGGGAGTGCTCTGTGAACGGCTGGATCACTTGGCGTTGCGTAGAGAAGTCGCTTCATTGTGTGTCTTCTACCGCATTTATCACGGGGAGTGTTCCGAACAGCTGTTTAACCTGATTCCTGCCGCCGAATTCCACCTTCGCACGACACGCTACAAGTTAGGATATAATCCTTACCATCTGGATGTGTGGCGGTCCTCCACAGTGCGGTTTTCAAGGAGCTTTCTTCCTCGTACTACAAAGCTGTGGAATGAACTTCCTTGTGCGGCGTTTCCGAGACGATACGACATGGGTACCTTCAAAAAAAAGCGCGTACACCTTCCTTAAAGGCCGGCAACGGAGATTCCTCTGGTGTTGCAAGAGTTTGAGGGCGGCGGTGATCACTTAACAACAGGTGACTCGTACGCTCGTTTGTCCTCCTATTCCATATAAAAAAAAGGGGGACCGAGGCCCATTCTTGACTCGAAATGTCTACATTTTTTTTTCAGATCAATATATAGGTTTAATCAAAACAAATCTTATAACAATATTTACAATACTACGACTACATAAAATTAAAACTATCATTACGTGGAAGCGTACCAAGAATACTGGCAGCATTACCGCGTTGGATAGCAAGGCTGATCCGTTGACCGAAATAGCTGCCAGCGATTGTATAAATAATATATAAATGTCTACATTGTTATACTAAATTTAAAAGAAAAATAATAGTTGTCTGAAGTCGATAATCAATACTTACCTAGATACTAGAGTCAGTACGTCTGCCTGCTTTTTTAAAACCTCGATAATTCTGGGGTGACAATGTCCCTGGTTCACAGCCGAGTAAGCGCTCAAGAAATCAAAATATTTCTTTCCCTCAACATCCCATACAAATGCACCTGAAAGTTCATGATAATTTCATATTTCAGTTAACTTACTATAAATACAGGTGCCACCATACTGCTAGGTATAGAGTGTTTCAGAAAATTTGCCAGAAATAATGGCAAAATTGTTTACCTAAACAAAAAAATTACATATGATGTTTTATGGCGCCACTATCGCCGTTTTCAATAACGTATCTCTAGTTATGGATACATTGCTGTCACCGTTTAATGACAAGATCTTATCTATCCATAGTTATAGTCCAATGCTTTATGTCGATAGGTTAATGAAATGTAAGTAAGCATTAAAGGAAAGATTTGTCTACCTCTAGTAAGTTAAACTAAGGATAGATAGGTTATTGAAATCGGGCGCTAATGACTTTGTATGACATTCTCGACTATTCTAGATGTACCATCTCTATAGCCAAACGTCAAAATCTTATGCTGATATGTTATCTGTGACAGTTTTCTCTGTATTTTTTTCAATTTTAGCAAAAATAATGTATTTTAAAAATTAAGTAATAGCTTTTATTAGTGTAATTTAGTGCGTGTGCGTTTTTGAAATAGTTATAAATAATGAAGACAAATGTAAAATGTCTGACTGTCCGAAAATATGTACATTTCATTCAAGGTCGTCTTTGTTTACTAATTAAGACAAGTAAGGATAAAAAGGTACTTGAAATGCTATAGTTACCTACCTATAATCAAATCACTGGTTTATTCAATTAAGTCAAAAAATTACACTTATGAATGTCAAAGCTTAAACAATTTACCAACACTTCGGAAAAGTTTTGAACTTTGAAACACAATGCCACTCTATTTACAATTTCATCGTTTTACAAATTATTTAGTAGGTAATTACAATACATAGATTGTAAGAGTCCATAGTCGAAGGGATGCAAGAAAAATTCTTATGAGTTATACTTACGAGTACCTATGTTAAAAATAAAAAGAGGGGGTAGATGCTTCCGCTCTTTACCTCAGGCCCCGACTGTATTCAACTCGCGCGATAACTGTACACATACAGCCAAAAACTTATGAAATAGTACGTACCTACTAACTTAAATTGTATTAGTGCTTATTCAAATTCAAATATATTATTCAAATATATATTCAAAATAGGATTTAAAATCACTTATTGGACGTCAAAAACTACCTATTTTAAAGAATGGCTATTGAATTTAAGGTGGGAGTGGTCTTCGATTCAAAGGTTTTTAGCTCGTAACTGAAAACCTACTTGAATATAGATTGCACAAATTAAATTTATGAACGATGCGTGACTCGAACCCGCGACCTCTCGCGGTCCCTACCATACTTTTACCACTGAATTAACCTTTTGAGTGACGAATTGTGCGTTTGTGCAATTAATCCGAGAAGTGATGGTTATCACTTTAAAAAATAACAAATTGTGTAGATTTGAAAGAGCAATCTAAGTGAATTTCCTAATATGCACATATTGGGGTTGAGCATGTTATCAACTGTGAAGTACCTAACGTTACCTGAAGTCCTGTACATGAAGCACAAACCTGAGAGTAGAACAAGACGTACAAGATTTATCAACGAAACGTCGAGTGACGTTGGCTCAGTAGTAAGAGCGCACGCACGGAACGCCAGAGGTTCGAGTCACGCATCGTTCAGAAATTTTGTTTTCAAATTTAATTTGTGCAATTAAACCCAGAAGATTATTATAATTATCACTTTAAAAAATAACAATTTTATTGAATAAAAGTAATTTGAATTTCATTGTCACCAACAGAGGTATTTGAGACTGTTTCTAAATGATAAATAAATAGATGGAGGTACCTAATCATAATGTATTTGATTACTTACTGATATCGACCTGCTCAGACTAATGAAACGTTCTTAGATTTACTACACCATAAAGATATGTCGAGTTATCATTTTTATTGTATTGGTTTTCTGGCAGAACTAAATCTTGTAAGCCAAGTGGAGCGTTTGTCAACATTCGCACAAGATACGGACCTAAGTAGTAAGTACCTATCGCAGTTGCAACTCAATATAGTTTTGTACTTTAGGTAAAAATTCTGTAGAACGTATTGGCAAACCCATACTACAAAAATAACGAAAAAATCTACACGAAATGACCATCAAAGAGGCTGTAAATACTACGTAATAAGAGGCGGGAAATCGAAATTAAGTTTAGTATGAAACTTGCAGCGATTTGATTGACTTAAGTTGCTAGCATGGCGATTGGTGACGAATTATAATCCAGCTAAGTTTGAAAGCGAACAATTGCTTAAACCGTAGTGGGTTTCGGCTATCTCCGTTTTTTACAGGATTATAGCTGTCATCTGTCAATCTATCAATGACTGCAAGTTTCATACAATCGAGTGAATCGCTTTTTTCTCAGAGAGTTTTGCTAAATACCCACAGACCTACAAAAATCATAAAATCAACAGATTGCTCGTGAACGTCAGTCACTAAAAAAACAATTTATGTACATGGTTTCACAAGAGTTTACACAAAATACTTGCTGTCCCAACAGACATTGCTCTGTTCATCATAAATAAAATACAATTTGTTATGAATTCGTCAATTATATTTTATAGCATCAAGAATGATTTCGTAAAATATGCTCCCTGTTGTTTTAATGAAATTGTTTCACTGCAGAACTGCCAAGCCGTGCGTCAATAAATTGTCTCATAGAAAATATGTCCATACAAAACAATTATTAGAAATAAAAATAATTATGGGTCCCAAATCGAAATAAAAACTATCCTATCTCTCAAGTTGAACTAAACTGCACTCCATGAAAGAATCCCCATTAAAATTCATTAGCTTATTTTTTTTTATTTAATAGGAGGACAAACGAACGTTCACCGCCGCCCACAATCTCTTGCAACACCAGAGGAATCACAGGAGCGTTGCCGGCATTTAAGGAAGGAGTACACGCTTTTTTGAAGGTACCCATATCGTATAGTCCCGGAAACACCGCACAAGGAAGCTCATTCCACATGCTTAGGAGTTCACTGGAAACAAACACCAGGACATTGGATTTATATATAGCTCCATAGACGTACAAAACTCCAACCAGCCCAGACTGTCCCAGAACTAGAAGACCAGTGGGATGCTCCTTTGCAGAGGATGCCGGCTAGATTATGTATATTACAGCAGCGCCTATTTCTGCCGTGAAGCAGTAATGTGTAAGCATTATTGTGATTCGGTCTGAAGGCGGCCGTAGCTAGTGAAATTACTAGGGAATCTTGCGTCTCAAGGAGATGAGCCACTCAGAATTTTCGAGTTTTTCAAGAATCCTGAGCGGAACTGCATTATAATAGGCAGGACGTATCAATTACAATCTGCTGTACGTCCTGCTCGTCCTGTGCCTTATTGTCATAAAATAACATATTCTATGACCCCGCCGTAGGTACTTTTTACTTTACTTAATACTTTAAACATTTGCATTTCACTTTGTAGTATTATTTATGCAACTGTTGTGTAATAAGGGGTATTAAAACATGAATGTGGATTTAGTATCACATGCGTGTTTTAATACCTAATTATCAACAGTTGCATACAACACTTTATCTACACCCATAATATGAATCCTCTAAAAGATTCTGGAACAGTTAGCTGCGAACATTAAAACACCCGTCCTAGTAGTAACCTAATATAATTCATTACTGATTATATACAAATAAAGTAAGTATTAATGAAACAATTATTGATTTTAGTAGTAATTTACATTTTGTATAGTGCAATAATTAAAATTCACTCGAATATAATGTTCTTTTGCAGAGTTTAAAATGAATCGCTCATTTTTTGTAAACGTAACAATAAAAATATCAAAGAAAAATAGCGGGGATTCGAATAACCTACTTTTTTTTTACGGCGCGCGACGTTCTGGTAGTGTGGAACGCGCGTAAACGAAAATGTTCTTTTTTTGAAATTCATACAGATACCACGCATCGAGCAATAAGAATGTGGCTGTCTGTTGAAACTCTTTGCGCATGAAGGGATAAAAAAATATAGGAGTGTTGCTAAGAAATTCAGTACAACATTACAACACTCTTTTGGATGATGTAATGGTTATTAGAACATTGGGTGTTTAAATGTTGACAATAAGCTAACTGTTTCAGAATCTTTAATAGAGGATTTAAAGCAAGGGTGTAGATAAAATGAATGAAAATACATAGTTTAATAACTTTCTGTTTCACGCAAATAACAAAACATTTTACGTCATATAAATATATTATTAGCAAAGGTTATCGCAGTCTGATTGAACCTATATAAATAATAACATCAACCTATTGCAGTGATCATTGGGTCAATATCACTACATATTATAAAACAAAATTCTCCGCCGCGTCTCTCTGTCTGTTTGTTCACTATAAACTGAAAAGAAGGATATAATTTATTTATTTATAGATATAATTTCTGAAGGATATTGTTTTTTAAGTTTTTGTGTACATTAACGATATTTGTTGGAGGTGTCGCAATAAGATTAGCCTTCTGGGACCTTTCAACGAAAACACTGGTTAAGCCCTTTGAGATATTACAAAATAATGTATCTATCTTGGAATTGTATATCTTATATAGGTCTACAGAAAAGTCCGCGAGGGTTATAGATATTTATGTGCTCTTTTCGAATTTCAACTTTGCCACATCGTTAAAGCCGCTCGCGCCGCCATATTGGAAAAATTGGCGCCTAAAAACAGGTTTTTTGGGAATATCTCCTTTCCGACTCATTTTTCACTACATAGAATACGATTAACTAGTGAATACCTAGACTTACATCACAGGGAGAAGTAATTTAAACTTGGAGTAATAATATTCATCAGCCTTGCGAAATTCTCTCAGAAAAAAGCGATTCACTCGATTGTATGTAACGATGACGGCTATAATCTTGTAAAAACGGAGATAACTGAAATCCACTACGTTTTAAGCAACTGGTCACTTTCAAACTTAGCCGAATCATAATTCGTCGCCAATCCCTATACTTACTATTATTATTATTATTACTACTATTTCAAACTTATGTCAAGTCTCACTGAAACGTGCAGTACGTTTCATACTAGGTACTTATTATGTAATATTTACACCCTCTTTGCTATTCATTGCTAAGGGGGATTATGTGTTGTATGTTGCCTTGTTCATGACGGCTTGTCTTGCTGTCATCTCTCCAGCTTTCCTCCTTGACCAACGTCATAAAGTTGTAAAATAATAACTCATTAATTAATTTCAGTTATATCGTTTCGTTATGTTACTGTTATAAATTACATTAACTGTTATACATAATAAGATAAGACGTAAATTATTTATTAGCACGGTATGTAAATAAAGATAAAAACATATTTATAGAAGATAATTATTCTCATTATTGTTGTATCTACACATTTTTATTTTAAGAACTGTTCAATGACATCATTTCTGTCATCAGTTTTGCGGTCAAGGTAATAATATCACAATTTTAGTCTGTAAATGTCAAAAAATATTCTCGATTCTCACAAAAAATGTATTTGAACATTGTTGTACCTATGTCGGATTACGAGTAAACCAAAAACGTCAACGCGATGTTGCCATTTAGGAATATGTAGACGAAATTTCATTGAAAAATGTTCAATAACTAGCAAATGAAATTGCTTTTTTCCATAGAAATATGTCTCTAAAAATGAAGATTTAGGGGAAACTTTGCGAATTTATTGAAACTTTTATTGAAATCCTTTGCACAGGATGCCAGCTAGATTATGGATACCATAACGGCGCCTATTTCTGACGTGAAGCGGTTATGTGTAAGCATTACTGTGTTTCAGTCTGAAGGGCGCCGTAGCTAGTGTATTTACTGGGCCAGTGAAGCTAATCATCTTTTGTCTCTGCCCAGGATTCTTGAAAAACCCAAAAAATTCTGCCGCTCAGAATTTTTTGGGCTTTTCAAGAATCCTGGGCTGCACTGTACTGTATCTAATGGGCGTATCAATTACCACCAGCTAAACGTCCAGCTCGTCTCGTCCCTTATTTTCATAAAAAAAAAATCAACCAGGTTTCGACTTATTTATTTCGACATAAGATAGATTTTTCGTACAGTCAAAACATGATTTTTGGACTCACCGTCTTCCGGTGTTACATGCAAAATCTCAACTAAGTAAAAACTCAAAATTCCCAGTTATTTTGAAAAAAATTGTGAAACCTACCTACCTATTAAAATTCTTACTTAACTCTTCAAGTGGTTTAAAATGAGTAACAGTAACAAATATTATGGATACTGCGATAGCTTATAATAATTTTTTGATAAATATCATTGAATAATCTATATATATAAAAATGAATTGCTGTTCGTTAGTCTCGCTAAAACTCGAGAACAGCTGGACCGACTTGGCTAATTTTGGTCTTTAATTATTTGTGGAAGTCCAGAGAAGGTTTAAAAGGTTAATAAATATGAAAATGCTCGGAATTAAATAAAAACAACGATATTAATTTTATTCTTTGATGTGTCCCCCATCGTTTAGAAATCAAATTAATATAATAGTTTAAAATGAATAACTAATTAGAATTTTTATATCTTTCTAACTTTCTTCGTAGGTAAAAAAGAAACTTTATTTTAGCTAACCATAGTTGTTAGGTTACTTATAATTTTTATCTATCTATCAGATTGTTTTTATGTTAATTGATAAAATATCGCGATACCTTCATTTAATATAAAGTTAATAAAGTCTTAAGAAATAAAGATCTTTATAAGTAGTCATGTGTGTAGGCGGACGAAGTCGCGAGTATCAGCTAGTTATTATTAAAATTACCTCGACCACGTGACAATGCAACAGGAAGTGGTGCGTAGTTCCGGCAGCCATGTTTGTCTTCTAAAGCGAAGATCTCTTTCGATGAATGTTGTCTATGTGATGACATCCTGAAAACATATTCGGTAGTTATTTATTCACAAAAAAATGTTTGAGATTAATAATTAAATTAGGTAATTGTTACATTATAATTATCAATTTGTTATGTTTTTAAAGTGATAACCGTCACTTCTAGGATTAATATACAAATAAAATTTGTAAAACTACAAAATTTTATGAACGATGCTCGTTATAAAATCCTGTATGCTTTGTTCAACTCTCGTTATCAACTGTAAAGTAGATCCTGTAGATGAAGCCACAACCTGAGAGTTGAACAAAGCATACAAGATTTTATAACGATACGACATTCGAACGGTTAGCTCAGTTGGTTAGAGCATCGGCACGGAACGCCGGTGGTCGTGGGTTCGAGTCGCGCATCGTTCATAAAATTTTGTTGTTTTTCAAATTTTATTTGTGTATTATAATTATCGTTTGTATATATGTTATGTTTGTATAGCTATCTCAAAGTTGATAGACCAAGCCTTTTTTTATGACAGTCAGGGACGAGACGAGTAGGACGTTCATGTGATGCTAATTGGTAATGCCCTGCCCATTACAAAACCTCTGAGCGGCACTACAATTGCGCTGGTCACCTTGAGACAAAAGATGTTAAGTCTTATTTTTCCAGTATTTTCACTATCTATGGCGCTCTTCAGACCGAAACACAATAATGCTTACGAATTACTGCTTCACATCAGAAAAGGGCGCTGTTGTGGCACACATAATCTAGCCGGCATCCTGTACACGGAGCCTCAGAACACAGGCGGTCAGGGAATTATTTTGAACACAATGCTTGGTGTAGAAATCTGATTGAGCACTTCTTCTGATTTGTTCTGTATTCTGAGCAGTTAAGCAAGCCTCGTTCAAAGAGGATGTAAATACTACGTAATAAGAGGCGGGGCTGCCGAAGTAAAAATTTAAATTAAGTTAAGTATGAAACGTGCAGTGAAATTTGACATAAGTTTGAAATAGTAATTACAATATAGCGATGAAGGCTGAGTTTGAAAGCGAACAGTTGCTTAAAACCACTAGATTTCGGCTCGATTTTTACAAGATTATAGCCGCCATCTGTCAATCTACCAAAGACTATTTCTTACGGCCGTTTTCAATAACGTATCTTCTAGTTACAATAAAGATCTTATCTATCCATAGTTATGTGCAGTATAGTTATAGTCCAAATCTTTATGTCGATAGGTTATTGAAATGTAAGTAAGCGTAAAAGGATATATTTGTCTTACGTCTAGTAAATTAAACTAAGGATTGATAGGTTATTGAAAACTGCCGTTAGATAGTTTCGCTAGGCTGGTCTCGTTTGAAAGCTTAACAACGATCTAGACCAAAGGAATTTAATAAATCATCGTAATAACAATGGCGGAATAGCTAATAGTGCAATTTTTTTCTAGGCTCGTGATAAAATATGGTCTAATAAATTACAAAAATACAATATTTCTTTAGGTTGGTTGTTGATTTCAAACTGGGTAATAAATTTGCACAAATATTAAGTACTAGGCGATGCCCGCGACTTCGTCTACGTAGATAAAGGGTTGTAAAAAATACTAAGAAAGTTTCGAATTGAAGATTATCTTATGTGCTATTTCCAGTCCGGCCAGTTCTGGTTCCTGTTTTCGCTCAAGTTCCCAACATATTATATGAATCTTATTTAGAGGAAGATTTCTCTGGCAAACTAAACCTACTATTGGTATAGTAATAGCTCATCGACGTGAATTTCAGTTTTTCGCAAATCCCGCGGGAACCATGGGATTTTTCCGGAATAAAATGTCAATAAAACCTTATATATCCTTTCATCAAAATCGGTTGAGTAGCTTCGGCGTAAAAGCGTAACATACAAACTTACATTCACATTTATAATATAAGTAGGGATACAATACCCGAACTTAATAGTCTTATAAGATATACTTACTTCATCACTCCGAGAAATCTGTTATCAGAACAGTAAATAAACTCATTCACTTTAGACCATAATCTTCTTGTTGACAACATGTCGTTGATTTTATTTTATGATGACTTTTATATTTTTATCACACACAGATCAGACTAATATACGAGTATATGAATAGCGAAGAAGAAAATTAGTAGAAAAGTTATCTAGGACTCGTAATTATAATGTCTTACTTATAACTATCATTAAGTAAAATCATAACTTTAAAATTTTATTTTTGTGATTATTTCAATATATTTTTTGTTTCTAACCCTAACCACACTAGACCATACATATGTCTACTATGCCCTAACTATATTATTGTTTAAATAAAACACTTTTAAAGGATTAAAACGCGTGTAATTGTAACGGTTTTACATTAGCCCCCTTAGCTAACTTAAAACAGCCGCTAAGGAGTGTTTTTTCTCATTCTGACTTAGGTCAATAGAAGAAGACAGGGTGCGAATTAGCAATGCTTTGAGTTAGCAGACTATTATGAATAAGGGGGTAGATGTTTGCGTAAAAGTTACATTTTTATTTTAGTCAACCCGACGTTTCAAGACCTTTCCAGATCTCGTTTTCAGGGGGTTAATTCTTTAAAAGTGTTTTATTTAAATGTGTAACACCCGCGTTAATCAAAGAAAACACTATATTATTGTTGTTTTTTGATCACTTATTGTCTTGGCTGTATTTGTTTGTGTAAGTAATTTTAAGTATATTATACACATGTAATTTTTGTGTTTAGGTTGCGCGTTGTACAAAAATTTTATAATGTACTAGCTGACCCAGCAAACGTTGAAGTTGTATGTATTTTTTAATGCTATCTCATAAACAAATTTAAAAAAAAAGTCAAAAAAAAATTAAAAACAAAAATTTGGCGTGGACCACCCTTAACATTTAGGGGGATGAAAAATACATGTTGTCCGATTCTCAGACCTACTCAATATGCACTCAAAATTTCATGAGAATCGCTCAAGCAGTTTCGAAGGAGTTTAACTACAAACACCGCGACATGAGAATAATTTTATATATTAGATAAATGTTATTTACCAATAATAAGTTACACAATTAGTAATAGAAGTTCACTTTTGTTGCTTTTTTATAAGTTTTATTGTAATAACTGCTGGTAGATCTTAATCCAAATAAATAAATAAACTATTATTGGGTATGTTGTCAGATACTACGTTAGCGATACTGAAGGTTTGTGAGTTTGCCATTTGTATTACAATTATTTAAAAAAAAACGGTATTTGAAAATGGAACACTACCAGAGTAGGTTGCATTTCAGTGGCGGCAGTGCATTATTAATAACTCGAGAAAATATCCGCGCCATTTTTTTTTCACTGTGGCATAAGACTCTTTAAATAGCATTTGGTGATAAAGCTCCGTCTGTTATCTGTATGTAAGAATACCTAGTTCAGGTTATGCAGACGTGGATGTGATCACATCTGTGACTTGATTGTCAGTCAATGTTAGCAGAGTTCTTTTTTTATGAAAATAAGGGACGAGCAGGACGTCCAGCTGATGGTAATTGATACGCCCTGCCTATTACAATGCAGTGCCGCTCAGGATTGTTGAAAAACCCCAAAATTTCTGAGCGGCACTACAACTGCGCTCGTCAGCTTGAGACATAAGATGTTAAGTCTCATTTGCCCAGTAATTTCACTAGAAACACAGTAATGCTTCCACATTACTGCTTCACGGAAGAAAATAATTCCTAGACAGCGCCCTATTGCCGCGACTTACCAACAACATAATATTAGTACTTGTTAGAGTAACTTGTACCGTTTCTTCTCTCTTAGAGCGCCATTATTGGACGCCGTGTTAGTGTATTGACGTGCAAATTTAAAATTACTTTTAAAACTTTATGTGCCGAACGTGAATATTTCTTTGAATATACGCTTAAATTGCCATACAACAAGTTTATTTAACTACTAGCTGACCCGGCAAACGTTGTTTTGCCATATAAAGTATAATTCACGCGATAGTTTTATAAGTAATAAAATATTGCCTATATTATAGCCTGTACATCATTTTGTTCTATTGTCAATAGTTTTTGCAGCGCACGCAAAAATAGGTTTTCGATTTTACACATTGTGTTACAAATTAGCAATTTTATTACGGATCCCTAATTTTGAAAAAAAACATAGCCTATAGCCTTCCTCGATAAATGGACTACCCAACACTGAAAGAATCATTCAAATCGGACCAGTAGTACCAGAGATTAGCTCGTTCAAACAAACAAACAAACACTGCAGCTTTATAATATTATATATATATTAGTATAGATTAAAATAAAATTGTAAACCCGAAAACTGACTGTGAAATGTATTTGTTTTTTTTAAATGTCATTTGAAATGGTATCTAATACCAGGAATACATAATATTAGGTATGTAAATATATATCCTTACTTACTCTTTGTAATAAACACAACGCGATCTATAATGTTACCACAAGCAAAGTCAATAGCGGACTGATTACAGAATAGTGAATTGATGGAATTCATTGATCACTTCGACAGTGGAAAAGTACGCTCATTTCAAGATTGCGTCATGGATGCTAAAGTTCAGATACATATATTGTTGTGGTTACTAGGGACTGGGGTGATCTTCATAAGGCCGCTATCTCAATAGAAATCGCCAAAATTGAAACCATCTCTAAACGGTTTGTTTAAAGCTTTTATTTTTACAGAAAATAATTAGATGTTTGCAGAATATGAGAAGAAATTTTTACATTTCTATTTTTTATCCTACAGTGCGAAAAAAATCACCGAAATACCCCTACAACTATTACAATTGGAGCCATGCTAATCATTCAATCTAGATAAAATTGTATGAAAGTTTATTAATTGTACATCAATACTATTTAACATGACATAGTTTTGTTAGTTTTTTTACTATAATATATTCTTTGGGGTTGAAAAGAAAATTGTATTATGTTTTGTAATAAATTAAAAATACTTCTAATTCTGAATTAAAACTATGGCGATCTTGTGCAAGAGAGGTAGCCTTTAGATAATTTATACGTTTATTCTAGACAGAGTCTATTACTGTTAGACAACCGATAAAAACAGGCCAGAAAAATTAGTTTCTATAACTGTAACGATAAAAACAGGCAAGAAAATTAGTTTCTATAAATGTTAGACAACCGATAAAAACAGGCAAGAAAATTAGTTTCTATAACTGTTAGACAACCAATAAAAACAGGCAAGAAAAATTAGTTTATAAAACTGTTAGACAATCGATAAAAACAGCCAGGAAATTTAGTTTCTATAACTGTTAGACAAACGATAAAAACAGGCAAGAAAAATTTGTTTATATAACTGTTAGACAACCGAAAAAACAGGCAAGAAAATTAGTTTCTATAACTGTTAGACAACCGATAAAACAGGCAAGAAAATTAGTTTCTATAGCTGTTAGACAACCGATAAAAACAGGCCAGTAAAGTTAGTTTCTATAACTGTAACGATAAAAACAGGCAAGAAAAAATAGTTTCTATAACTGTTAGACAACCGATAAAACAGGCAAGAAAAATTTGTTTAGTGTGCGTGACCAGCTACGTCTTACACTCGCGATTTATATGACAGTGTGTTAGTGTGCGTCAATTGCTCAAAATAGAGGTTAGTTCTAAATTCAATTTTTATCTACGTTTTGACAGCTGTCATAGTCTTAAATAGTTAAATGATCTAAGAGGTAACCTAGCTCCGCTCGATTCCTAATGGCCGTTGGGTCGGTTCCCAGCTTTAACACGAGTTTTACGTGAATAAGAATATAAATAAAAGGACGGGTGCGCCTCGGGACGCCCGACAGAAGACATGATGATAACTTAAAACTTATCTAAGTTGAACTATTTAATGTTGAAATTGTTTAACTGTTTGGAGAAGGCTAAGGTAATTACTTAAATTTTATTTATATTAACTAGCTGACCGACAGACGTTGTTCTTAACATAATAAATAAAATACTGTTTTTAATGAATTTGTCAATAATATTTCATAACATCAAAAAATATTTCGTAGAAATATCACACATTTAGGCATCAATTAGATGATACCCCTTATGCATTATTCACTTTTTTATGAAAATAAGGGACGAGACGAGCAGGACGTTCAGCTTATGGTAATTAACAGGCCCTGCCCATTACAATGCAGTGCCGATCAGGATTCTTGAAAAACCCAAAAATTCTGGGCGGCACTACAACTGCGCTCGTCACCTTGAGACATAAGATATTAAGTCTCAATACCCAGTAATTTCACTAGCTACGGTGCCCTTCAGACCGCAACACAGTAATGCTTACACATCACTGCTTCACGGCAGAAATAGGCGCCGTTGTGGTACCCATAATGTGGCCGGCAACCTGTGCAAAGGAGCCTCCCACTGGTATTCACTTACTCATTTATACCTTTAATATGAGTAACATAACGTTTTGAGCATTCCTTTATTATTTAAATTCGTTTATATTGTTTTCCAACCATGAATGACATGAACGACAGACACTGTGAGTTGATTTTCATAGATTTGAAAAAAACTTAAAGCTTATTATTTTAAAATTGCGGAATTTAATATTGAAGATAGATCTAAACGTACCTACGAGACCTAAGAAAATATGTGAAACATTCATTGTTTAGAAGAATTTGCTAATCTTTTGATTTTGGGAAAATTCTTTGTTTATTTCCCAATTGACTGACGGATATTTAAAACAAATAAGTTGCAATAAAAAAACTGAAAGAAACAGTAACTAAGTAACACAAATAATTTTTGAGCGCCAAAGAGAACTAAACATTTAAAGATACACAGATTAGGTACACCACAACAGATTTAACTGAACCTAAGTATACACTATCAATGGCAAGTTGTTTTCTAGTTGAACTAAATTAATTTACAAATACTTATTCTAAAACTCAAATAGAAACCACTACACTATACCACTACCAGAACATCTAATGTTCTTGAAATATAACTGTATCAAATAAAGATATGATTTATCTCACATTGACATAAAACATCATATAAGATGATTGCAGGTGTTTACATTGTATTAAATTTTATCCAACGAATACTTTACTCCAACTATTTCAGATATGATCATTATATTATAGAGCTAGAGGTCCCGGGTTCGAATCCCGGTAGATGCAAGCATTTATATGATGAATATGGATGTTTGTTTCCGAGTCATGGAAGTTTAAATGTATTTATGTATGTTTATATGAATTTATGTATGTTGAGTAAGTATATTGTAGGTATTAAATATATCATTGTCTTGTAACCCATAACACAGGCTATATATATGCTTAACTTGGGGCAAGATAATTTGTGTAAAAAGTGGGACAATATTATATTATAATATTATATTTAAAAATAGTTGAGGGGATGAATAATTGGTCATAACTATAATGTTAACACCAGGAACTGACATAAACTTATCATGCCTACTGCTCGGATATATATTCTGTTACAACAAGATCCCAAAAAATTTTCAAAACAAATGTATAACGAAATTCAAAAGAACTGTTAAAAACGTTTGTGTGGTAAAGGTTACTATAACATAAATGACTGGGAATGGAGCTACCGCCCTCAGGCTATTAAATAATAAGTTTAATTGTACTATAATACTTTGTGAACATATTTGTTGATGAAAAAAAAGGCCGCTGAGGTTGTTGCGCACGTTCTTCTCAGGTCTGACGAATTGGTGATAGAAAGGAAATGTCTTTTTGGAATGGGTGATAGTTTTTGACTTTCAGTAAGTGATATCACTACCTATTCT
>CATIXQ010000025.1:7637856-7666434 GCA_949711755.1 Leptidea juvernica
AAGTAATTTATGACAGAAATTAAATGAAATTGAAATAAAATCCGTTATTTGCGACAAGTAAGGTAAACATAAAAGCATAAATTTATTTCATCACATATTAAAAGACAAAGTCCTCCTCCTGTCTGTCTGTCTGTTCGTTAAAAATTATATTAACCCAATTATTATTAATAAAATTAACAATAAACCCAAAAACTACTGCACCGATTTTCATGCTGTTTCCACCAATGTATAGCGTGGTTATCGAGGAAGGTTTTAATATATAGTTTGTCAAGTTTTTCTATACATATTTATATACATTAATGATATCTGTTGGAGGTGTCGGAAAAAAATAAGCTGTCTGGCAGCTTCCAACGAAAACGCTGTCCTTTGAGATATAATAATTTATAACTGTGTATCTTATAGAGGACTACAGAATAGTCTGGGATGGCATATCACATATTAATCAATTAATCCGTTTTTAACTCATTATAAACATATTCCCGAATATTTACATAATTTTTAACTTCCCTCTAAGAAATTTGAAAATTTTCAAGTAAGTTATTGGCTTTACCCCGTTTTGCAAGAATCGAATTCTCATCAGATCTCGATGTTCTAAGGTCCTAGGAAACTTCCCTGACAACTCTCGCGAGGGTGTCACTATGTCTGTATGTATGTGTAAGTATGTAAACCTCCTTTTCTATTTTTAACGGTTTGACCTATTTAATCGCGGTTGGCGCCATTCGAAAGGGCTTTGCCAAACTAAGATTTTGAATATAATTTGGACCGATTTTGAGAAATAGCAAATAAATTACGAAATTTTTTTTTTAAAGTGTATTCCAAAAGTTAATCAGCTCTTAACCTTGAAAAACCACGTTAATCACGGGGTAATCCGGTCAAAAATCGGTTGATACGTTCGAGAGATATCGTGAACGAAAGAAAACCGAAAAAGGTTTTTTTTCCCGAATTGCTCCGAAATTCCTAGTTCAATCATTTCAATCTTAAAGATCCTTTATGAGGCTTAAAAAACTGCGTCATTGCAGTTTTTGCAGTTTGAAATTTCAAAAAATAGTGTTTTATTAAACTTTCTCAAACTAATTAATTAAAGTATAGAACAGCTATCTTTTTAAGCTCGAAATACAATAATAAAAACGACGCATTCGATAAAATTTAAGCCTTCAGCGGGAAGTTGCACGGATGGCCATTAACGGCCGTTCCCAATATACCTCCTATCTACAGATAGAGATTAATTACTACCTTCTACTGCCAGTAATTAGCGTCAACAATCTGAAGCTTCCCAATATACCCTATAAATCATTCTTATCGCCTTATATTGGGACGCGTGAATTGCAATTTCCATACAAACTTTATATCGCTGGTTAGCTATACGTCGTCCCATTGACAGACAGCGTGCACGGATAAGGTGATGTATTGGGACAGAAAAGTCAACGATAGTTAGATTTTTATCTCAAATAAGAGATAGACTGAATATTGGGAACGGCCTTTAGTCAACTTTTTTCCTAATTTTTTTCTATTGACAGTGTCTGTCGGGTCAGCTAGTATTAAATAATTTGAGATTTATAACCTAGGTTATGAAGAGTCATTATGAGGGAAATTTAAATAAATAAACATTTTAACCTCTTGTTACCTCTCAATACTTTCTTGATAATGTTATGTAGGTTACATGAGTACATAAGTGAATGTTCTTGAAACTGTGATAACCATAAACTTGTTATACCTACTACTTGGTTAAGTCGAGCTAATATGGCTTGAGTTGGGCGATTTTTTTTAATGAAAATAAGGGACGAAACGAGCAGGACGTTCAGCTCATGGTAATTGATACGCCCTGCGCATAACAATGCAGTGCAACTCAGGATTATTGAAAAACCCCAAAAATTATGAACGGCACTACAACTGCGCTCGTCACCTTGAGACATAAGATGTTAAGTCTCATTTGCACAGTAATTACACTAGGTAAGGCGCCCTTCAGACCGAAACACATTACTGCTTCACGGCAGAAATAGGCAGCGGTTGTACGCATAATCTAGCCGGCATCCTGTGCATAGGAGCCTCCCACTGGTTATATGCTTTTACAACATGATCCCAGAAAATGTACAAATCAAAGGTAAGTAAGTAAAGTAAGAAAAGAATTTCTTACTTTACTTACTTACCTTTGATTTGTACATTTTCTAAAAAAATATTTAGAAAAATATTATCAAACGTTGGTGTTGCATGGAAATTCCTATAGAGCGTGGGCGGCGACGATCACTGAACATCAGGTGACCCGTACGCTCGTTTTTCCTCCTCGTCCATGAAAAAATCGATATTTCTTTGTGAGTAAATATAATGCACCCATAGGTACAGAATTACCCCAGTTTGCCTAGTAAACTACAACAATGTCTCAAGCAATAAGCCTATATATGTATTGTAATAATGTGGCAGATTACTCAGGTAAAATTTGTAGGTAGATTGCTCAATTAATACGTACCGAAGCAGTTCGTCTTTCTGCAAACAGCAGTGTAAATCCGAAAAAAAAGGCAGCGCAGGACTGATCGTCGTGGAAATCTTTGGGCGAGGCCTTTGTCCAGCAGTGGACGTCTTCCGGCTGATGATGATGATGAGCACTATCTAGTGTCACTACATCTTATTATTAGGTAAATAAAGACCCTCCGCATCATTTCACCATTTTGTTTAAGTCTTTCAAATCTGCGTTCTTTGCAAATAATACAATAACATCCCCCAATCGCAAATGCGTAAGTATCTGACCATCAATACCTATACCTAAATCCACCCATTCAAGGTTTTCCCAAATTCGGTTGCAAAATTATTTTTAGCCATCATTCAAAAAATTATCATTAATGTACAAATAATAATGAACCTCCGTCAAGATCTCCACAAAGTAGTCCACTTTGGATGAGGGAAGCGCTGGATCGACCGATCGTCATGGAGATCTTTGGGGGAGACCTTTGTTCGGCAGTGGACATGTTTCGGCTGATGATGATATTCAAATAAGGAAAATATTAAAAATCAATTAATTTGGAAAAGATGAAAAAAAAGTAGTAACCTCTTAAAATATACTTCATAAATCTCACAAAGCAGTAATTAAACTAAAATCTAAAACAATTCACTCCTAATATTTATTTTTGTATATATCTTCTATGTCACCCGCTGGAAAATCTTTATATTTTGGAAATGGCTGTGGGCCTCTCTCTATGGGCACTGGCAAATCTAATGGAGACTCTTCTAATCTCTTAGCTTCAAGTTTTGCTGCATTTTCTTTCTTCATTTGTGCTATTGCAAGATTTTTACTTATTTCTTCCTCAGTTGGTGGTTCAGTCCTGGAATTATATGATTTATTAATATTTGAATTCAATGCTCTAATACAGGGGTGTTCAAACGGTCGATCGTACTTTTTGAGTAGATCTCGAAAAGAAAAAAAAATTTAATAAGTAGGTAACTAAACTACAAAAATTAATTACGTAATAAAATAACACTCTGCTAAAGGCGGCTTTATCAAAGGAACGCGCGGCTAACCGCTTTTCTACAAATTTCGGGCGGCGCGTTTTACGGGAACATTCGAGACTTTCGTTCACGCCTATATAAATGTTGCGCCTGCAGGAATTGGAGTCATTCTGAATTGTAACTTGAAGGCAATACTACGTCGATGCAAAGTTTATTATTAAATTGTACAAAATGAGTGCAGGGAAGAAATCTAAAACGTATCATTTTAATAACGATTGGGAGGAAGAATTTTTCTTTTGTATGGTGAAGGATAAGTACATTTGTCTTATTTGTCGTGCGTCAGTTGCAATTCCTAAGCGTGGTAACTTAGAGAGACATCATAAAACGGTTCATAAAAACTATGAAAAGGATTTTTCACCTCAGAGTAAATTAAGAAAACGAAAAGTACGTGATTTGATATCTTGTTTGAAAAAAGAACAAACCATGTTCACAAGACCAGCCAAACAATCAAAAGCTGCTACGATCGAGTCATTTAAAATAGCTCATATATTGGCGAAACACAAGAAACCATTCGAAGATGGATCGGTTGTGAAGGAAACATTTATTGAACCGGGTGAGACTTTATTTGGAGATTTTAAAAATAAAACAGAAATCATGTCTGCTATTAGAGAACTTCAGTTATCTCGCCCTACTGTCACAAGGCGTATTGAAGTCATGAGTCAGGACATGGCAGACAAACTAAAACATGATATCATGGAATGTACATACTTTTCTTTACAGTATGACGAATCCACCGATATGACAGGCACTGCCCAGCTGTGTATTTTTATTGGGATGGTATTCAATGACATGTTGGCTAAGGAAGAATTTTTGACAATCATTCCTCTGAAGGGGAAGACCCGTGGCGAAGATATATATGACGTTTTCTTCAATTTTGTAAAAAACTACAACCTACCAATATATAAATTAGTGTGCATTACAACCGATGGAGCACCAGCAATGACTGGAAACAAAAACGGTTTTGTGACATTGTGTCGAGCAAATGAAGATTTCTCTTCATTTTTTTCATTCCATTGCATTATACTGCAACGGCGGCTCTTTAAGATGCAGTTGGAAGATAGAGAGTCAGCTGAACACACTGATTTAGTTCTTCACACGGACGTCAGGTGGTTGATTCGCGGAAAATTCCTAGAAAGGTTTCAAGAATTATTGCCCGAAATAAACAGCTTTTCTAGACGAAAGAGGTGATGACACTCAGATGTTGAAAAACGAAAAATGGCTGACTGATCTGGCATTTTTGACTGACATCACAATGCACTTAAATACCATTAACTTGGAGCTTCAAGGTAAAGGAAAAACTATTATTAAGATAATTTAAATTGCAACTTATGATAGATCAACTGAAAAGAAAGGATCTGAAACATTTTCCGTCTTTGAAAGCATGGATTCCTCAGTTGAATTATGATACATACGAGGCTGAATTATCAAATATTTTGGGACAATTCGAAATTTGTTTTTATGATTGCAGTAAATTAGGAAATATAGCATCATTTATGAGTTATCCTTTTTCATGTAAAAACATTGAGGAATTAGCTACTGAAATAGCAAGTCAAGTTTAATATGAACTCGTGTTCTGTTGAAAATGAGTTGGTGCAGATTATATCAGATATACATCTCAAAGCTACAGCATCTGATACAAATTTCTGATGTTTTAATTCTGAAGATAAATATACGATTATAAGTCAAATCGCCCTACAACTGACGGCAATGTTTGGGTCTACTTACTTGTGCGAGTCTGCATTTTCTGAAATAAAAGATAATTAAGTCAAAATATCGCAGTCGACTAACTGACAAACATATGTCATCATGCTTGCGATTAGCACTCAGTGGTTACGTACGATCTTATGAAAAGTATGCTGAGGACATGCAGTGCCACGCTTCAACATCCAAAGTCACTCCTTAGTTAAGTTTAACACCATATGTAACTCTTTTTTTTGTAACAACCAATAAACTTGGAATTTTGAATAACTATGAGTTTTTTCATTGACATTGTAGAGAAGAACCTAACTAAACCTAACCCAAACCTTGACTAAAATAATGTATATTGTGCAGAAAGCTAATATGTATATATGCTACGGTACACCCTACCTAGGTAGGTAGGTAGGGTGTATCATGTATGTACGACAACCCTGCATCACACATACTTGCAGCCTCTCAGAGTCGATCGTCTAAAAATATTGAGGTAGATTGCTAGCAGTTCAAGTTTGAGCACCCCTGCTCTAATAGCAATTCAACCTGTTAACATAAAATATTTTTTGTCTTCAATACATTGTCACTAGTATCCAACAAACATTGCCTGAACCATTATAATATAATGCTATTTATCATTTTGACATCAACATGATGGTGGTGTGCTATGTAGTGTTTGGCCTATGAATGCCGAATTAAACTGAGAGGTTCAGCCAATGCCAAATTAAATGTGTGTGTCAGCAGGAGTTTCAAAGGAAAACTGACAAATCATTTTTTAATGTGGCTGCCACTTAAGGTAATGTGCTTATTCCATAAAAAACAATGTAAGGCCAAGAAATCGCCAAATTAGCGCAAAATTTAAACCATTCTTTACATTTTTATCATTGATAGACATTGCGAAAAACAAACGCCAAACTACCCCTAACTCTTACAGTTGGAGCCATACTAATTATTCAAACTAGATAAAAATTGTATGAAAAATTATTAACTGTTTACCAATACTATTTAACATGACATAGTATTGTTATTTTTGTAAAGAAAATTGTATTATGCTGAAAATAAATTAAAAATGCTTCTAATTCTGATTTAAAACTATGGTAAACTTGTGTGAGAGAGGTCATCTAACTCCACTCAATTCCTCAAGGGTCAATCCCCAGCCTTAATCAGTCACACTTCATTGGCATGATGGATCAATCAAGTCAACATACCTTCAAGTGACACCACATCATCCATTGATATAACAAGTTTATTTATAGGCTTTGCAGTTCAGTTTACTCAATAGCTGCTACCTAAATGGGCCTCAGTTTTGATTAATTTATATACTTAATACTAGCTGACCCGACAGACGTTGTTCTGTATATAATAAATAAAATAATGTTTTTATATGAATTTGTCAATAATATATCATAACAATTACTTCGTAAAATATGCACCCTGCTGTCGTAATGAAATTGTTTCACAGCAGAACTGTCAAACTGTGTGTCAATAAAAATTTATCTCATAGAAATTATGTATGGACACATCAAAGGAAAAACAAATTTGTTGTTTTTATTTAATTTAGCAGCATTTTCCTATTTATTCACCTTTTAAACCTTCTCTGGACTTCCACAAATAATTCAAGACCAAAATTAGCCAAATTGGTCCAGCCGTTCTCGAGTTTTAGCGAGACTAACGAACAGCAATTCATTTTTATATATATAGATTATATATAACAAATTCCAATAACTCTACAATTGCCACCTTTATTGAGTGGCAGTACTAATTTTTTATTGTTATGGAAGAATAATGCTATAGCTTGCTATGCTTCCTCTAAAAAAAAATGTGCTTGTCTATTTTTCTTATAATTATTATAATTTAATTATAACACTGACAATAATTATTAACAACCTTCTCATTCTAAGCCATGCTTCCCACTCGGAAGGAATTTTATCCTGAAAATCCAAACCCTTTGCTGGATCATACCACCTTGTAGCTCTCCTTTTTCCTCTACTAGGGTCAGCTGGTATTTCATAGTATTTATTTCCAATATAATCTTTACCTTAAAATACACAGGATAAGTTATTATGCTTGTTTATTTATTACAAAAGTCAAACATTATTGCATTTTTACCACCAACCTATTTTGTTTCCTTGGATCGGTCTTGGTTTTAATGAATCAATAAAATTCTTGAAAGCGATTCTCCATACATATCTATGTTCTCCAGGCATCTAAAAATGTATATCCAATAAAATCATTATTGTATCCAACGGATGCGGATGCAAATCAGCTGATTGATCAGCTGTGACAATGATCCCGATGCGTAAAAACATTATGTAGAATTTTTTTACAGTATTATTATATTAACAACATGCTAACCTTTGCGTTGCCTAACCAGCCCTAACAATATCTTTTATAATTACAGTATTTATTACTATTATCTATTAATTATTTTAACTACATAATATGTATTTAAATTTATTCTCTTTGAATTTATTAAATATTAAATAATAGTGCCATTTGAAATATGTCTTGACTTTTATTATTTTTTTTTAATCTCAGACACGGTAACTAAGTCCTTTAAGTCGAACATGATTGTATAATATTATGTACCTAACTACCTAACCTATCAAAGAATCATGTTTTTTAACTCTATTACCTTCCTACCTTTTCTATCCTATTCTTATTTTTTTTCCTTTAAGTGACTTCTTTAAGTTTCTTACTTATTTTAAATAGTAAACAAACACATTAAAATCATTTATTTTCGGACAAACACAATTTTTAGATTTGTTTTCATTATTTAAAACTATTTCAGGAAATCACACGCAATGAATTACACAAATAAAAGCTAATATTTATTGTTTTAAATACATTATTTTTGCTAAAATTGAAAAGTAACAGAGCTAACTTTCATACTTAGCATACGAACATAAGATTTTGACGTTTGGCTATAGAGATACATTTAAAATGAAGTATCGGGAATGAAAACTGAACTTTTATTCTGTTAGGACTTTAAGCCTATGGGTAGCAGTTAAAAAAATAGTATTTTATTAATATTAAATACGTTATTTTACACTAGGTATTTAGTTTTTGAAGTCGGTTTAAACGTAGTTTTTAAATTTAAATATTTTGAGTCTGCAATAAGTTGTTCTGTAAACTACGGTAGGAATTTTCTAGACTATATCAGGTAAACTATAACATTTCATTTCTTTAAATAGTAATTTAAAAAATATTTATTTTTTTAAGAAGCTTTGGGTAGGCCTACGAAAGGTGCCGCGCTTCTCGCAATACACATCCCAAGAAATGGGAACGGAAAAAGGAAACGACTCCGAAAAATTGCTGTTTGAAACTCTATTTCACGGTCTTGTGATGTAATGAAATATCGCAAAGAACGTTTGATAGCTATGAATAACAGGAAACCTAGTACAATAAAAATGTAGAAGATTTTCAATTACTTTTCGGTTAGTAATTTTATTTTTTTTATTAATAATGATCAGGATGAATATATTGTAGTAATTTCTGAGAATGAATGTTTACTAATACAATTACAAAATGACAGCTTACAAGTAATAACACACTAAACGAGCTTTTTAAAAATACAAAGTAGCAACTCATAACTGGGTTGGTAATTCTTTGGTATAGGTTAAATACTTTTGATAAGACTACACGTATTTTTTATTTAGTATTTTGATAGTGTAATTATTCTCATTCCGTATATTACTGAACACTTTATTATATTGGAATAACGATTTTCGCTCCTGACGAAATATCCCGATCGCTTATATGCATTTTTTAGTTACATTATAATAAAATCCATTAATTTCTGTGTTCAGTCAATCATTCGTTCGATGATCCCCATCTCTATGAATTATCTCTTGGTAGGAACTGGTTCTCTGTACTCCATATTTGTTTATAAGTACAGTGCGTTCAGTTATTTTACCTCTAGCCGTTAGGTTAGCTAACCTGAGCGTTATATTGCCATATTTAGCTTCTATGACTCCCTCAATCGTCAAGTTAAATTTTACGGTATTGATGATTTTTTTTTTCTTACAATATAATGATTTGAACGTAAAGTTTGTAATAAGATCTTTTGTTATCGGGACGGTTGAACGCATTTATATTTGGAGTCATTACAGAAATTTGCTAACCAAATTTTAATTTTTGTTATTCAAAGGTTAATTTTCAATAATAATTACATCAGTGTGATATATTATTATAGTCTGTTTTTCCTAGCTTCCTAACAAATGTGGCGTACAGAGAACCAGCTCGTCCCGAGAGATAATTCGTACCACTGGGATTCATCGTACGCATGAACGATTGAACTTAATGGTTTTTATGCAGTGAATGAGTAGTATCGGGTAGAAGAGTAGAAATAATACGACAAGTTATTTTAATAGTTTTATTATTCGGATTCCGATGATAAAAAAAATATACCTATCTTATAATATTATTTATACCTATCTTATTATATTAATTTCCGTTCGCTTTGTTATTTAATGTAAGACTATACTTTTACATATCTTTAAGAATATGCCTATCTAATAATATTATTTTAAAATAAAAAACAATTAAGTGATCGGGAGATTTCCGTCAGGAGCAAAGTTCATTAATTGTAAGCTGTCATTTGTTATTGTATTAGTTAGTTACACAGTAATAACCACAATATATTCATCCGGATAATTATCTTAATCGGAAATAAAGTAATCTATTTGCGTTTTAGGCAATCTGTCATTCATAGCTATCAAAATTTTTTCTCGATATTTCACTTTCTCACAAGAAATAGTGAAATAGAGTTTCGTACAGCATTTTTTCGTAGGTAGGTATAATTTTCCATAATGTAGTTCGACCTCCACGAAAATTTATATCAATTTTTAACTCTGCGTTTACAGATTCCATAAAGTCGGTACCTCCTTTCTGACGGTATACATTTCAAGTATTTTATTTCGAACTGCATACAGATCAAAATCATCCAAAATAATTTTTTTCCTTAGATGCGTTTTTTTCTGGGCGTAGAAATTTTTTGAAAAGTGGTTAAAGCAACTTCGCCTTCTTTAGTTATGGCGCTAACGGTTTCTTCAGATATTCCTGAAACAGGAAAAAAGTTTTATTTTATAAAGCCTAGTTTATTTTAAATAAAAAATTGCTGTGTATATATGTAGACAGCTATTTCTTACCAATTATGTTCCTATTTACATTTTTACCTAATCGTATCAAATGCTACCAAACGAAAATTGTAACTAAAAAAATAGAGGTCAGCTTGGGCATTTATATTATTTATTTATTCAAATTAAAACCACTCAAGGCGACATACTTATTGACAATGATTACTCTATTAAATTATGAAATCATATAATATATTAAAAAAACAAATATAAAGGACATAGAACTTGTATATCAAATTGAAGCAAATGATTGATTATATTACTATAAAAATAAAACATACAAAAAACATCACAGATAGTAACTGTACTCGCAAGAACAACAACAAGCAGTCTAACATTTATGGTGAGAGAAAATCTAAGTTGACGCGACAGATATATATTATGTACTGATGGCGGTAACGCTAGGACATCAAGTTTCTACTTAAAATTGGGAAAAATACTAAAAATGGGTAGCCCTAATTTACACACCCCTCATGGCGGCAACTCGTTGACGAACATTTCCAAATGGAATTAAAGGAGCATTATATTATTTTTCTCTTTCACAGAAATCACGCACCGATAGTATAATATTTCTTCCGTTACTTTGAATTCTTTTCGGCATGCTAACAGATGAAATATCACAAATATGAAAGAAAAACGCTAGGAACTTCACAGAACGACTCGACAGGAACACTAACATAAAGAAAACATATAATGACTTCTGTCAGAAGTAAAATAACTGTGAACGGACTGTAAGGAAAATAGACTATAGACTATGTAATGCGCACGGTCACCAAATAATATGTATCTATTAATTAGCCTAACGAGACTGTGACACTGTGTATCAGTAACACTGAACGTAGTGTTTACATTATCTTTGGTAACACTAAATCCAAAATAATTTTTTGCCCATAAATATATCTTTCTTTTAATCGAGTGGGTATATTGAAAAATGATTTAAATATTCTTGTTTGATTGTATTTTGGTTTGAGCTGATGGTCTTTTATTTTCGAAATATACCTACTGGTGTCATACAAACAAAATTTCTGAATCTGCTTCTGTTTTATATACTTAAATCTTTCAATTCTTTTCTCAAAAATGATCGCAGCCGGTTTTGCGTTTTCCTTGAATTGCTCCATTATGTATAATGTTCAAGTAAACTGCATGCATGAAGTAAAGTTCTTCAGCACCTTCACTTTCCATTATCAGTACCAGCAATCAATTGAGCAGAAATATTCTTTAAACTTCTGGACTGATGTGTCTTATTCTTCAAGTTTAGCTAAAAGCCTACAACGAGTATAAAACATGAGATCATAAACATAAGATCATAAAGACAACTTGTTATAGTTCACAAAAACGGGTCCTGCCTGTGGTGGTAGGATGATCCTGTTGCCGAAGACTCGGTTTCGACTCGACTCGAAGACAGATTCTTAAAAGTTATTATATGTTTTTTTATTTATAATCGCTTATAAAATGCTCACAGAATACCTTTATTTATTTACGGTGTGTGTGGTTGATGCAGCTAGTGTACTCAATAACTTTTGTATTAATTTACATTTACTTTTTTGACTTACTCGTGTAAGGCATAGACTATTTGCCGTTTGAGTATGTTTGTTGCATCACTTTACAAATATTATATTGTAATTGAAATTATTTTGTAAATCGATGAGAATGTAAATCTTGATATAAAAGAGTGGCGATGAGTTTCTTGATACTTACTCGATACGAAGTAGCGGTACATTCAATAAGAAAAATATTGTTTGACAAAATTTATTGGCCGTAACGCTGCTAGTCTACCCTGGAAGTAATATCCGGGTGAGAACTTATTTTTTTGTATTGTAAGTATGTGATTGTTCTCTAAATTCTGTTTCAAATACAAATTTTGAAAATGATATCTGTTAATCTTATAAGTTTTTAATATACCTTAATTTAAAGAGTGTATTTCTAATTTATAGAATCTAGTGATTTTATTTACCCATGTATGTTAATCTTCATATCTTAATCTCAACTCGCTACTTAACTTTGTTATACCATGCACCACGCTAAGTACCTATATGGGTGGCTCGACTAATTCCACTGGCGTGGGCACGGCGGTTCTGCGACGGGAACTCATACTCTACGTGCTACAAACTACTGGATACTGAACGTCCTGCGGGCTGTAACCTGCTCCTGTGAAGACTACACAGGGAAGTGCCGGAGCGTCCAGGTGAACCTAATTGGGAGTGGACCGGACCACCTGTACTAAGAATTTTATAAAGAACCTTCATTTTCATGTGGGGTCGTGAAATTAAACAGTGTTTATTTCATAGACTCTTTGAAGTGAAACTTCTTAAGGCACATGAGGGAAAATATTTATGAATAAAACGCAATAGAGTGTTAGGAAATTTTGAGGCGTTTTTGTTCAAGAAGAGGAGGAGGTTTTTGTTCAAGAGATATAGCGATAGACACCGATTGAGGAACAGTATTTCTTAGTATTCTTAGTCTCGGGCTTCCCTACTAGCCTTGTATCGTGCAAGTTTAGCGTGCGGCCGCTAGTATGTAGAACATTTTCCCTATTAGTCTTTTATCGTGCAGGTTTTTTTAAATCCAAGATGGCCGCCACGCAAAATTATGATTTCAACATCATGGATATCGTATCCGAGGTTCTGGAGGGTGCAGAGAACGAATTTAGGATCATTTTTGAAATCCAAGATGGCTGCCGCGCAAATTTATGATTTCAACAATATGGATATCGAATCCGAGGTTCTCGAGGGTGCAGAAAACGAATTTGGGATCATTTTTTAAGGCCAGTGTCTATATGTTAAAGTGTCACGAAAATGTGGGACGTTTTTATCCAAGAAGAGGGGGAGGAAGATTGAGAATGGGATAATGTAGCATGAAGCACACAGCACCGCTAGTACGTAGTGCAGGTTTAGCGCGTGGATGTGAAAAAGTTGAACATCTTCCCTTACTAGCGTTGTATCGTGAAGGTTAAGCGCACGGTCGCGAGTAAGTAGAACATCTTCCCTACTAGCGTTGTATGGTGCAGGTTTAGCACGTAGGCGCGAGTTAGTACATCTAATAATTTTTTAATATTGGCAAAAAACATTTGGTTAAGAGAATAAGTTAGGATAATTGATATTAACGAGATTAAAAATTAGTTTTCCAAAGAAGTTACACTTAAAGTTTCACTTCTGACATGTGTACTTCGTACGCACGCCAATTTTTTTTATAACACGTTTATGTACGTCGACATAAGTTAAGCGGTACGCCACTAGCTAGGAGTCTGGCGCGCAGTGCGGCCGCTTGTGACATTTTTTCGCACGTTTGTTCTTGTTCGCTATACTTAGCTATTCGCTTGCCGACTTTCACAGACTACATTATATAATGTGACTTTCTATGCGTTAATCTTGTCTGTGCGGACGCAGCCTTAGAAAGTTTAATAACAATTCGTGTCTCATTCCGTATGTCTAAAATTTTTTTTATTAATTATGTTTATGCTACCATATATTATAGTATTCTTTGAAGATATATTTATGGCAAATAATTATAAATTGTACATATTGTACCTATACATATATAACCATATCAATCAACTCAAACTTTAAGCGACGGAGACACGGAATGAGTGAGCCAAAGCTCCGAGATAGGAGTAAAGAAAAATACCACCTTTAACCATAATAATATAATTATGTATTTATATGTCACAATCATTATCGTATCTCGTCAGCCCAGCTAAACTCTCTAAGAAAAAAGCGATTTACTCGATTGTATGAAACGTGCAGTCATTGATAGATCGTCATCTATAGATAGATGGCGGCTATAATCTTGTAAAAAACGGAGATACACGAAATCCACTATGTTATATAAGCAACTGTTCGCTTTCAAACTTATTATGGATACTTCCGTATTATACTTCGTCGCCAAACGCCAAACTTATGTCAAATCGCTGCACGTTTCATACTAAGCTAATTTTTACTTAGGCTATAAGAGGCGGGACGCCTCTTATTACGTAGATATACATAGGTACTCTTTGGTGACTCGTGTCGAATGTGGTCGAATGTCAAATCAAAGAAAATTTAAACACTACGTTCAAATTGTCAATTATTGTGAATTCCTGAAGAGCGAAATACCATTATTATTAAATTGTGATTATTTGATTTTTAAATGACACAATAGAAACCAAAACGAACATAAAATGGGTATGCTTAAAAAGGTAAAATTATGAGTTTCTAGTTAATATAAAATTTTATTACCTATTTATATATTACATAACAAAACAGTCAATAAAATGCCAAACAATTTTCAGACCACTGGCCTAATGGGTTTAGCAGTAAATCCAAATCCCCACCATACATTGGGCGCACTATATGGTAAAATTTTAAGAACTCTACAAAAAATGCCTGAAGAATCTATTTATAGGAAATCCACAGAACAAATTGTGAGAGAGAGAGCTGCTGTTCTTAAAGAGGTTTATTTTTCTTTCATCAAATAAGTATATTTAGCAAGATAAGTATAATAGAGATGTCAGACATGATAAATAAAATAGCTATAAAACAGAATTATTAACACAAAACAAAATAGTATAAAAAATCATGATAAGGAAAGAAGTAAAACATATTTGAAAGAGCTTTACTCCACAATAATATATTACAAAGTAATGCACCATTTTCAAGAAACAACAACTGGGTTCTAGCCATTTTACTCTAAAAATTATTATTGAAGAAGCCGTCTAGTCTGGCCCAGACAAATTCTTAAGTTTCATTTTACTGTTTTTCAATAAGATTAGTTATAGCACTATAATCTATAATAATATATAAAAAATGGTTAGGTGCCAACCAATGCCACAAACGAATTGTCGGCATTATCCTTTCTTCTCTACCCATAAAAATGTTCCAACCCTTAAAATAGTCATAATTTCAGGTTAGGTCATAATGTTTTTTTATCTGGAATGGTGCATTATCTTGTAATAAAAGTGGTAGCATTATAATTGTTGACTTACGGCCGTTCTCAATATACTATCTGCAGATAGAGATAAATTACTACCTTCTACTGTCAGTAACTAGCTGTCAATAATCTGAAGCTGTCCCAATATAACCGATAGTCATTCTTATTGCCTTATATTGGGATGTGTGGATTGAAATTTCCATACAAACTTCTATTGCTGGTAAATTATACGTCCTCCCATTGACAGACAGAGTCTACAGATAAGGTGAGTTACCGTCAATAAGTTTATTGGGACAGAAAGTCAACAACAGTTACTATTTTTATATCAAGTAGGCCACAACTAGAGATAGAATATTGGGAACGGCCGTAAAGCTCTGTCAATTACAATATTTTTTACCTCATGATTCGTGCTATGGGATACTGAGTTTTAACCAAATATGATAACAAATAACACCAATGTTAACATACTTTAGGCTTTGCAGATTTGAGTAAACCTTTCATTGGATGCATGTACAAATCTTAATTCTTTTTTTTTTCTTTATTGATTTAGGGGCTTTTATACGTATGTACATGTCAGCCCTATTAATATAAATTCTTGAAAGATATCCATTACTTAAGCTTAGGCTATTTTTCAAACATTAAAAGCATTTCATTATCAAGAGCCAGTTTCATTATATTACTTTTTGAAAGTAATTTAGGGCAGTAAAGTCCTCAAATGGTGACCACGTACTGGAAATGCAGTGTTGGTAGGCCTCCCACAAGATGGACCCATGATCTGGTTGAGATTGCCGGAATATGTTGGATGAGGGCAGCGCAGGACGGAACATAGTGGAAATCTGGAAGTCTTCCAGCTGATGATGACTTTTTGAAGTAATATTGTATTTTTTTCAGACAAAAAATAGTTTTGAAATAGAAGCAAAAATAAACTGTGGCCAAGCTGAAGAATTAATCATCCAAGCAGAAAATGAGCTGAACTTGGCCAGGAAAATGCTTAACTGGAAGCCATGGGAACCCTTAGTTTCCAAGCCACCCAAAGGACAATGGGACTGGCCTCCAACTAGTGCTTAAAGTTTTCATGATAATTAAGTCTCTTGTAGTGTTACTGTTTTCGGTTAAAATTAAAATAAAACAAGAAAATATCCTTGTATCTTTTTATTAATTATGAAATTGTAAAAATTAGTCTCAATTGATAGCTATTTCATATTCAATGTATAAAGTGAAAACATCTTATCCCTATTTATGTGTCAACCAAATACATTTGCCAAATTTTAATGCATCTTAATATATTATTCACAGTATTTATTTTCTTAGCAATTAAATAATAAGTCCAAATACTGCTATATTTTATCTCAAAATTAGTACAATCTAAGTAAAATGATAACTTTACATATCACCACATATGTGTAGTAAAGCAGTCATATGCTAAAAATAAATTCACTCTTCCCATAGGTATTCCAAAATGTATCCCCATGAATGAAATAAACTTGTATCTGTGTGGATACTTCCACAGATCTTAAATCATTTTATATAATTGTGGGTAGTTGTAATGTATGTAACATCTGTGGTACAAATTCAGTTTCCATCATCACTTAATTTAAAAAAAATGTAAATGCAAAATTATACAGAGGTTTCAATTTGGCACATCATACCTCAACATTTTATAAAGGAATTCTACACAACATACTACAAAATATTATAAATATATAAATATTTTAAAACATTTCATAACAGTATATTCTACACAATATGTAACTTCATTGTATGTACATAAAATCCCATTGTTTAGTTAATTTGATGACTAAAGTCACTATTACACAAATAAAATTTGAAAACAAAATTTATGAATGATGTGGGACTCGCAGACCCGCGAACCCTCGCGTTACGTGCGAGAGCTCTTCCAACTAAGCCAACCGTTCGAGTTACGTATTGTTGATAAATCTTGTATGTGTTTTTCAACTCTCTACCTCTGCTCAATCCCAATATTTGCGTATTAGGTAATTGACTTAAAATGTCGCTCTTTCAAATCTAAACTTAATTGTTATACTCACTATTACACCCAAAAAATTAAAAAAAATCTGTGTGAACACATTTTCGTCTAAAATAGCATACACATCTTGTAAATACAAACACAATATGTTACTATCTGCTGACTGTTTTAAATTACAGTTAGAACAATTTTAAACAGTTTTTAGTTTTGACAATTTTTAAGACTAGTGTGATTTTTTTATTGATAATTTCTCTAAAATATATACAATTTTCATTTGTACCAAAGTTTATGAATGATGCAAGATTTAAATCTTGAAAATTTGTGCCCTTGTAGTTTAAGCACTCTTACTCCAATGGGTAAACCACCCCAAAAGCCAACAGTCCAATGATGCATGGTTAGTGCTGCCAACTCTACTATTTAATAAAGTATCCTACTGAATTAGGGGCCCGATTACTATATTTCTGAAAAAAATATATAGCAGGTGAAACGAATATATTTCAAAGGCATCAAAAGTAAGTAGCTATGAGGCATTCTTTATAAATGAATAATTATAAAAAAGTGGCAAAAAATATTGTTTCAAGACATAATGTACCGATTTTGGAATCTAATGATTTTTCATGTATTCATACATAATGAATGAAATGAAAATAATATATAAATGAACTTACTATACATAATCTATGTTTTCAGGGTCATAATTTTAGAACTGCTATTTTTGACCTACAAAGAGTTGGTAACCCTACGGTACATGGTCCATAAATCTTAAGTTTGTTCAACTCTGCAGTTTTGAAACTCCGATGTCTACTTCAATGGTAAATTGGATGACATTATAGTTAGGATGTTTCTTACTACGTATAATATTTTATGGGGATCTTATTTAACTTAACACCTAATTAAAGTATAGTATGACAAAATGGTAACTATAATATTACACTTAAAGAATGTTACCAACACAAACTTAACTTATAAGTATAATTTTAAATAATATCATAATATACATCTTACAAAAACACTAAACAATAAATAACTTTATAAAATCACCTCTTCTTAAATACTTAATTATAAAAAGACTAAGTTGAATCACACCATAGGTATTGTTGCCTTCTATTGATGTGGTATTTAGTAAATATTTGATTTAAGTTTTCTTAATACCTTACTTCCTAAACCTAATTACAATATTTAAAAAAGCTGGAATACTGTTCACCAATATTGTTATTTAATATTAACATTATAATAATGATTGACATAATAATAATGAATATTCAGAATATTAACTATTTACTAAAGTGGTGTGTCACTATGCCTTCCATAAGTACAGAAATGTTTAAGTAAAGAAAACCATGATTGGTACGAAGAAAAACCACGATCTGGGAAACCAGCCCTATAGCTGGAATGTTGGATTAAAGAAACTACGGGTACTACTATGGGGAAAGACTTATCCGGTACTGCCAAGAAAAATACTATTATTGTCACAAATATCTTTTACAAATTGTCCCCAAGAAGGATTTATATGCGTATCTATTTTCTCCTTCTTAACAGCTGGCTTCACAAGATGTAGCAACTACAGAACAATATTCTGTGCTGAAAATCTGTCTAAAAATTACCCATTACAAAATGTATAGTGTCTTGGAACATGCAATGGTTATTTAGTTTTACAGGTACTCATGCAATATTGTTGGGCCACGTATCTTCCTGCGTATGCTTTAATTCACAAATTTTGACAGAGTGAAACATGAAATACTCGTTCAACTTTCTAAAAGAATAAGCTTTGCTTGGACTCAAATTACAGTTGTACAAAATCTATATTTGCAATGTGTTACTAAAGTATGCGTTGAGGCCTAATGGACAAAAGATGTGCAGATTTTACCATATATCGGCAAGGCTGCCTTTTAATACACCTCTTCTAAAAGAAGTGAAGGAATTATCATCAACAGAAAAAAAATCAATTACATTTTTTTCTGCCTGTGGTTTTATCAGCAAAAAGACTTTTGAGGCTGTGCCAAGTAGAAATTGTAAGCAATCAGTATGGTCAATATTGACTGTCCTGTTGCACAGAGTAAGTGCATAGACCAAGGGCCGCCAACAAGCGGACCGCGATAGATACAACCTCGGACCGAAAAATATTGTAATATATTGTATATCAGGTACAAATTAATACTAAACTATAAAAAACTGGCTTAAAGACCGTCGGTGCAGTTTCTCACATTAATTTTAGGCCTTGTATTTCATAATTCAAAATTTTATTTAAGACCATACAATAAATAGGTAGCACTTAATTATTATCAGTTGTTTTTTCTGGACCTCGTTAAAATTTTCCCACAGTGTCCGGACCCCACCCAAAACTACTTGCCGACCCCTGGCATAGACCCTGACAAAGGAGATGCAAAGGCCTTCCAAATTTATGTTACAGAATGCTGAGGATTGCATGTAGACATAGGATAAAGAACGGGTGTTTGTGGGGTTTATGTCGAAGGAAATCGAAGTGCTCACAGTGACATAAGTTAAGATAAGAAAGCTTTAAGAATATCATGTGTCACGATTAGAACGAGCTGCTAAAACTCACCATCAGGGAAAGATCTGAGGTAAACGGATAGCTAAAAAAATTTAGTGTGCTTCGACTTGAGCTAGAATCTAGATCCGTGTTCTTAGCTGCTGCTTTAAGTGAAAATTGTTGTAATGTTTGCCAAACACCACTGAGGAATGATGAAGAAGACAGATTTACATGGGTGTCTAAAGTGGTACCTATAATTATGTACAATTTTAATGGTAATTTGTCAGGCCTACAGGTGATAGAATTTAATTCCAAAGCATCTTTTAGCCGCGGGAAAATCGGGGCAAGCATCTGGAATCTAATATAGTCCTGTGATATACAGAGTGGATGAACAAGGTATCTTCTTCTGCTCAACTTTTCAGATGAAATTATCCATTACTTTGCAAAGCTTTTAACCAAACTGCAGAAAGAAATATCTATGTAAATTCCCTATAGACAGCACACAGATAATATACTGACTCGGGCAGAGTTTTAGACACAAGTATGATGCTATAATATATTCTATGTCAGTTTAGGAATTTACTTAATTTTTGACCTTAATCGAATTAAGAAGCGAGTTGGGGTAACCATCGAACAATAAGTTTCCAACACTTAAACACAACACAACATATTAACTCACAAATCTAATGACAGATAGCATTTTTTCTTATTTTCCTCATAAACTTTACTATAGAGTACTGTCATGTTTGTTTTCCCTATTAATATTATTTTAAATTCTGTACATGATTTACTTACTACACATATTAAAATAATTGATAAATGCAATAAATACTTCTAATTGTTATCATGACTTTTAAATAGGTGAATATTTCATCGGATATAGCAGAAAAATTACTTCATTCACCATCATGTATGAGCAACAAAACAGTGTTTGTCAAATATTTTGAATTATTTTTTACTTAAAAGCAAAGATAGTAACAGTGATAATTTGATTTTGGTATGATTAATTCTAAAACGCAGATGGATCATAAGCAGTGGCTGTTACCGATACAAAATTTGCTCATGTTGATGTAACCCCTTTTCTTGCAACAAGTAAATTTAACACTGGATGTTTTTTGATATAACTGACAGCCTTTTTATGTGTTACCATGGTAAAGTCATATCCATTACACTGAAGAATTTTATCGTGCATTCTTAAACCAGATTTCGCAGCTGGACTGCCTTCATGTACTTCGGTAACATATATACCCTATAACAAACATTTGAATTAAATATAATATAATTGAAATATATTTATTTGCAACAAACACAATATTTACATAATAAAATTGAACAAATATATACAAAACAAATAACATGTTAGTGTTTGTCACAAATTGGTCATACGACAGCATAATGCTGGTAGCTATAGCAACCAGCGCTGATCTTCCAGTAGGACCAATAAATGATGAAAATAGTACATCACACAGCTCTATTAACCTAAATTTTAATTCACCTAGAAGTTTTTTTTTATGGAATAGGAGAACAAACGAGTGTACGTGTCACCTGGTGTTAAGTGATCACCGCCGCCCACATTCTCTTGCAACACCAGAGGAATCACAAGAGCGTTGCCGGCCTTTGAGGAAGGTGGACGTTTTTTGAAGGTACCCATGTCGTATCGTCGCGGAAACACCGCACAAGGAAGCTCATACCACAGCGTTGTAGTACGAGGAAGAAAGCTCCTTGAAAACCGCACTGTGGAGGACCGCCACACATCCAGATGGTGGGGATGATATCCTAACTTGTGGCGTGTCGTGCGAAGGTGGAATACGGCGGCAGGAATCAGGTGAAACAGCTCTTCGGAACATTCCCCGTGATAAATGCGGTAGAAGACACACAATGAAGCGACGTCTCTTCGCAACGCCAAGTGATCCAGCCTTTCGCAGAGCACTGGATCCCCGACAATTCGAGCTGCTCTGCGTTGCACGCGGTCAAATGGATCGAGCTGATACTGGGGTGCGCCAGATCAGAGATGACAGCAATACTCCATGTGTGGCCGGACCTGCGCTTAGTAGAGCGCTAGAATGTGGGCCGGCTTGAAGTATTGCCGTGCTCTATTTATGACGCCCAGCTTCTTCGAAGCCAATTTGGCTTAGCCCTCCAGATGGCCACGAAATTGGCAATCGCTCGAGATTTCGAGACCCAGTATTCCGATACTAGGCGAGGCTTTAAGGGAAGTGTTGTCGAAGATATGCCTCTCGGGAAGAAGTTTTGAGAGGAGCGCCTTGTGCCATACACGATCAAAGGCCTTCGCTATATCCAGGCTAACTGCCAGGCCTTCCCCCTTGCTTTCAATAGCCTATAACTGGTGACCTTCTAGATATACCAAGAGCTGGCGGCTGATTATGCTCTTCATGATTTTGGAGAGCAGGGAGGTAATAGCAATAGGCCTGTAGTTTGCCGGATCCGAACTGTCTCCTATTTTGGATCGAATGGACAAGGGCTGACTTTCATGAGTCAGGGACTACGCCTTTGGAATAAGAGTGCCGGAATAAACGCGTTAGCACCGGCGTCAACTCAGGGGCACACGTTCTAAGCACGATTGGATAAATGCCATCCGGCCCGCTCGACTTCCTGACGTCCAACGAAAACAGAGCTTGCCTAACAGTTTTCTGTCTGAACTGTACTTCAGGCATAGCTCTGACACCGCGGGATGGTCGGCGGTGTTTTTCCGTTGTCGTCAAGAGTCGAGTTGGCAGCAAAAAGAGCGCAAAGGAGATCAGCTTTCTCTTTTGCCGTATGGGCCAGGGTGTCATTTCTCATGTGCAACGGCGGCAGGGACGGCTGGTTGAAGTTACCAAGAGCAGCTTTCGACAAGGACCAGAACTTGCGTGTTCCGGTCGGGTAACTGGAAAGCTGCTCGCCGATTTCGACGACGTGCTTCGATTTCGCACGGGCGATTTGCCGCTTAAAAAATCTGGAGGCACGGTTATATTTCCTCTTAAGAACTTTGCAGTTCGGATCCTTTGTGCCCAGCGCCGCAACCCAAGTTTGATACGCCTGTTTTTTGCAGTCAGATGCTGCTTTAACTGACGTATCGAACCAGGGCTGTGATCTGCCACCGGTCGGTACTACAGAGCTTGGTATAAAAATATCCATGCCCTGTAGTATCACATCGTCTACTGCAACGGCGCGGGCACTAGGATCATCAGAAGGGAAACAAACCTTGCACCAAGGGTAGGATGCAAAAAAGGAACGCATCCTATCCCAATCTGCTGACTAGTAGTGCCAAACGCGGCGGGTCGCTGGTGGTCTGCGACGTTGGCGTGGGATAGGCACTACACTCCTGACCAGGCAATGGTCGGACGTTCCGAGAGAGGCGTCGACAAAGACCTGATAACCATCGAGATGTGTAGTCAGCAGAAGATCTAATAAGGACGGCGTGTGGCTATCCACATCCGGGAGCCGCGTTGGCTACTCAACCAATTGGGACAGACCATACACCAATGCAAAATTATGCACAGATCGCCCTGCGTAGTCTGTGGTGCGTGATCCAAGCCATTCGGCATTGTGCCCGTTGAAATCACCCAAGACAACGATTTCAGCGGAGGGAATCTGTGCAAGCACGTCGTCAATTGCCGCTTGTACGCAGCCCATGAGTTGATCGGTTTCTGCGTTACGACTATGGGACCTGTAGACACACGCATAGATGCGGACGCGATCCTCTAAATCTACGCGCAGCCAGAGAGTGGACAGGTCCCTACCCTCAAAATTGCCGAGACGGCGACAGCAGATATCCTCCCTAACGTACACACATACCCCGGCATGAGGCAAAAAATTGTGCTCAATTTTGTACCCGGGGTACGTTAAATATGACGTACCGCTAGGTCGTGATATCTGCGTCTCCGTAAGGAAACATAAGGCCGGCTGCGCCGTCTCAAGGTGGTGGTGGACGGCGTTTAAATTGGAGTGAATTACCCTGATATTGTAAAAATCCACGTTGAGCGTCGAGCGGGGTGCCTTAGTGTTACTGCCTCGTTTGTCCTCGGTCATGCGCGGTTCTGTGCCCTCCCCAGAATACGAAGGGCAGCCCGAGGGAGAGTGCTCGCGGAGGGATTCTCCGGCTCTGGTAGAGCCGGTACCCTCCTGGGCTAATTTCTTTTTCAAGACCGCTCTCATATTTTGTTGGGGGGAGGGGGAAGGGATGGCCTCCGGTCCTCGACACTAACCTATGCGAAACATAGCGGCACTAGGCCGCTACTTCACGCCGGTATTCTGTGCGAGTGTGGTAATTAATATGGACGAGTCTGGCCCGATTATGCTGACGTCATAAGACAACAGCGTGACCCTCCCACTTCTAAAAAGCCCTTAGTCGCCTCTTACGACACCCATGGGCCTGGGACTCCCCTATTCTTTTTACACCCCGGGGAAAGTACAGGGCAAAAAGTTGCCTCTCTTTTTATCGCTTGACTTCATTACCTATTATAAGTGTAGCCACCTAGGTATAAGGTAATCTTATAAAAAGAACTCAGTTTTTTCTATAATATAAATATGTATGTAATCTTAATTTTAAATCAATATTCTTTCTAGTCAAACCTACATTAGTTGCAGATAGTTAGATAGATCCAACCTACTCAGTTAGGAAAGATTTTTTTTTATTTATTTATCATATTACATATACTGATATAAAAATTAGGTCAACTTAGCATCTAAAAAAAACCCAACCAAACAAGTAAACACAAAACTAATGCTAATAACTACTTAATAATACGTCACAACTTAAGCTATAAATTAAATTAACAACAGTGAAAATATTTTTAAAGACATAAAAACGAATAAATATAATTTATAAATATAACTTAGCAGGTTCAAATTCTCTTAGCTGCTATAGTTTTTTTAATAGATAATCTTTTAGTCTGTAATTAATCTTTAGTATTTAAATGAAGGGCAGCTCATTTAGCAAGCGAGGTATTAGGTAATCGGCAGTTCGTTCGCCGTACACGTTGCAGGCCCGGAGAATCGACCACCGGTTCTGAATTATGGCAATTGTATAGGATGTTCTATCTTTTGCAATCTTATTTTTTCATTAAAAATTTTTTACTAGCTACAGACCCTTCAGACTGAAAAATAATGTTTACACAACTGTTTCACGGCAGTAATAGGCGCCGTTGAGGTACCCATAATCTAGCCGGCATCCTGTGCGAAGGAGCCTCCCACTGGATGATCGCCACTGGTAGATCAGGCCTATCGGTTCCTAGTTTTGTTGTGTCAGTTTATTTCTATGTTGTATATTTAGGTTGAGGGAAAAAGTTTCTTCGTATTTTATATGAAAACCTCAATACATTTTTTTATAAAGGTTTCATCATCATCAGCTGGAAGACGTCCACTGCTGGACAAAGGCGACCCCCACAGATTTCCATGATGATTATTGATTGGTCTTTCGGTGCCCTCATCCAACGTATACCGGCGATCTTGACCAGATCGTCGGTCCATCTTGTGGGGGACTACCGCCTACCAACACTACGTCTTCCAGTACGTGGTCGCCATTCGAGGACTTTACTGCCCCAACAGCCATCTGTCCGTCGAACTATGTGCCTTGCCCACTGCCACTTCAGTTTCGCAATCAATGGGTTACGTCGGTGACTTTGGTTCTCCTACGGGTCTCCTCATACTCCTCTCCATTGCCCTCTGAGCGACCATGAGCCTTTTCATAAGGACCATAGTTATAAAAGTTTATTTACATTTAATTACAGTATATAATATGTGCTTTTTTGCTTGATGTCTTTTCCATCTTGAAGTCATGAACGCGTTGCTGAAGATCGCGTGTTTTAGGACTTCGGATCAAAGAAACGGAACAAGTAGGTTTGACAGTACTCTTTTGATTTAACCCTGAGGCACTAGCTAAAGAATTCTGTAGAGGTACAAACAGGTGGAAATCTGAAGGTGCAAGGTCAGGGCTATATGACAAATTCAGTAATGTAATGAATGACTAAATAATCATTACGTGGCAAATTCAGTAATTTAAAAGAAATATATATAGAGACAATTCAAAAGCGCCTAGTTTAAGCCTAATTGAATAAATGTTTTTTGAACATTTATCATCACGGAACGTTAACATTGTAATTATTGTGATGGGTTTCCACAATATATGTTTAATTAGCAGGCAGCAAGAAACTCTTGACACTTCACACTACTAATACATCCATCTGTCCACATGGCACCTAATTCGTTTTGGTCTTTGATTCCCTAAATCAGGACACACATTACAGACGACATCCATACTTTTGGGTCTATTTGTTGCATTTGTACTGCAGAGTGAGACCAGGGAATTCATGTTTGCGCTATTCTAAAACTATCCTCCCTATTAAAATTGTTAGGATGCTTTTTAATTTCAATAGCTAGAGAAGCAACAAGCTAGAACAAGCCATGGGATGTATTGTTCAGCAGAAATCACACTTGATTTTTCAGATACACCAAAACGGAGAGTGCACCACCACACATTACTCCCTCACCAAGTTCTAGGCCTTATTTTGTTTATAAGATGGTTTATTTTGCATGATCTTATAGCTTGTTTCAATAGCTGTCAGATACATTCATTCAAATCATCCTAATTATAAGCAATCTATTAATATACATAAAATAATAGGCATTGAAAGAATGCTGTGTGAGCACCAAAATCATCTGGATCTGAGGCATACTGCGCACAATCAGAGTTTCCCGGAACAGAAAAGTTAAGTATACGGGCACAACTGTAGTCATTGCATATATTGCAAGTTAAAGTTCAAGTCAATAATTTTTCACATCTATTGGAAAAAATCTGTGAGTAAATCAATGGGTTAAAGTTTAGATTTTGGTACCTGAATTTGAGAATTCTGAGTATCCTTTAAATATAAATTACATTATTTTTTGGGTGCCACTTCCATATTTTCTTAATTCATTCAGTTTATCTTCTATCTTAGATAGTTAAAAATGTTCACTCTTGACAGAATCCGCAGATTCAGGCAACATGTTTCTAGGCCAAACTGCTAGGATGTATTATGTACAACCTCAGAGTGAGGCAAATAACTTAATTATTTTAAGAAATCGTAAATATATATCATATATTAGCACATACCATAAAAAAAATATTTATAATAGTTACAATAGAACTTACATTGTCAGTATACCCCTGAGGGCTTTTACGGTAATCTTGATCGATACCACCTCCAATTTTGAAACCACACTTCATTACTTCACGACCATCTGGGTCTATACCAGCCTCTTTTTGAAGTGTTATCGGAATCTAAGGTAAATACAACACATAAAAAAATTAGAACGGCAGGGGGACATTTAAATTTCGGAATAGGAGTGGCTGTAATCACAAACTTACACTAAGACATTCCATAGCCGTACCGGCTTGATGCTGAAAAGCCATTTTCGCCATGATGATTTGTTTTGATTCCCTTTTTACTGATTTAAATAAATATTCTGTACAAAGACATAAATTAATTAAACTTTATTTTCTTCAATCCACAATAGGATCTATGACATTTATTTGTAATGTAAGCCCGAACTCCCGAAGCACAACACAACAAAGAGGACGTAAAATGTAAGTCAAGGGTCAGTCGCCTTAAAGTGACGTTTTCAGAAAACTGTAGTGCCATCTGTTAGTTGGCCCCAAAATTAAAGCTTTGTCAGCTGTCACTCGCTTTGAAACCTGCCCAGTGCCCACTTGTCATAAAATGGCGGCTACTTCTAGCGTTTGCGTATGTATGTAGCTCTCGTGTTCCATTTTGCATATTTTTGGTCTTGAAATCGAAGTGTAAGTGCGTCGAGTCGACCCTTGTGTTCCTCCGCCTAGCTGTTGCAAATTCACTCCAAAAATCTCCTTATTCTGTGATAGATACACTTTTTTTTGTGGAATTTATGAACTTTGGTGTAATGCCAGGACGTTTTGCTTTCGGTTGTGCGCTCCGTGGTAAGTAAATTATTCTCTTAAATCTTAACAGTATAGTTTATTGACTAATCTTGTGATACATAAAGTATCATATAAGGTTGGTTCTACTACCGGTCCGTAGATTGAATTTGCAATCATGGTTAACACTATTATAAACATACCAGTTTTCTGTATCTTGCCCCAAAGATTAAACTCCAATCCCTCACATCACCTTATGTCAGACTTCAGACTCCCCCTGACTTATATGGTTTAACACATTTAATAATAATTGACAGTTGTGCTGGCTTCTGACACCGTTTTCATCAAGAGAAAAGTCAATATATGAGTAAAACTTTTAAAAGTAACTTTTCAGACAGACACAGAAATCGTAATCAACGGCTAAGCGCATTGGCAGTTCCGATGCTTCATCTGCCTGGTAAATCCCCTAACTTAACACATATTGAGTTAATATTCGATTGTATTGCTTATTCTGTCAGATTTAGTCACACCTCTAAGAATCTTTGATGAATTGATGGTTTTTTTGAACGTATATTGTATCATTCCGGAAACACCTGATTTTCTTACACACTTGTGATTACAAAATTCAATGGTTGCATTTCTAGCTGAAACTGGTTCATTATCAGTGTAAATCATTAAATTGATAAAACATAATCTTTACATATTCACATTAATTTTCAGGACAAGTTCAGAGTCAAGTAATCTTAGGACAAGCTTCATCCACACAACATTTACTGCCTACAATAATACAGCAAGACTGTTCAGGTAAATAACATTTAAAACTTATTTACAATATTTTATACACTTTATTATATATAATGAATGTCAAAAATAATACATTTTTCCATTTATCACTACTTTGAAAAAGCTTGAGATGAGAAGAAGTGGCAGATAACTTATGTCCATTCTTTTAAATGAAAATTGACCTATCATGATATAATTTATACCAAAAGAGTAT
>CATIXQ010000025.1:7666444-7679850 GCA_949711755.1 Leptidea juvernica
CTGGTACTAATACTAGTGTCAACACAATTCAGTTTTAACATATTAATATTTTTGTCACAGTATTTAGTACTCTCAGAAACAATTTCTGCCTTATATTCCTCAGGTTGCCTAAGGAGAATGGAGGAGTTGTCAACAGGAGCCCAAGAGACTAATGATGTTAAGAGTGAAGAGAACAGTCCTCAAAATGGAAATGGAAGGGACTCTCCACCTCCAAATTGTGCAATATGCCTTGGGACATGTAAAAATAAATCATTCACAGATTCATGTCTGCATCAGTTCTGTTTCAAATGTCTCCTCACATGGAGTAAAGTAAGTATGACACACATCTGTAACAGTAACAGCTATTTAAAATTCTGCAGAAAACAAGATGGTCCACTAAATCTAATAATCTTGTATGGATGAGATTTATTTATTTATTTAAAACATCACAAAATCAACAGAACTTAAATTAGGTTATAATAATACTATTTTGTAGGACTTACATCTAATAACGGATTTATAATAAGACATGATATTTGTGCGTGCGGGGTTTGGTGAGAGTTTGTGTGTGTGTGTGTGTGCATGTGTGTGTTTGTGAATTACTCTAAATTTAACCTTCCTTTAAATTTTTATTAATACTCCTTTTAAAGCAGCCTTTACTGTTATTAAAAAGTTCAGTACTGTTGAATTGCTTATTATAGTTGCATAGAGAAATATGAATGAAATGAAATTCATAGATGAATTGAAATGAACAATTCCATGTAAATTTTAGTCCATTATAACTGATCCTTACTGTGTTACTGAATAGTTAACATTTGAGAACCACCTTAAGAGGTAACATTTGATGACATCTTTCTCATATTTCCATGTGTGGACATGGTTCTGTCAAAAATCTGTGTAATAAGGTGAACTGAAGCTCCAAATAAAATCTTTAGTAAAAATAATAATAATTCTTTATTTGCATAATGTGTGTATACAAGTTAACTAAATAATTCTATATGAATCAACACATTAGCCGAAAAGGGCATGCAAATTACATTACCTCCATGTCATTATATAATAATAGTTGAGTATATAGAATATGTTATGTTTGGAATGTTTATATGTTATGTTGTTTGTATTTCAATATAAGGCTTCTGTTCTATTTGGATCAGCCATTTTAAGCACTGTTTGTATCAAGCACTTACAAGGAAAGAGATATTTCAAAAATCAAAACAGAGAGACTAACATATACTGGTGATATTGAATTATTTGAAAAAAATTTTTATCAAAGGCTTAAGACTAAGAAAAAAGGTTGAGACCAATTGCCAATGCCATGCCATGCCATATTCCTAATAAAAGTAAAAGATTTTATGTTCTTATTTGAGAATTCCACATATTTTTTTTTACTAGCTGACCCAACAGACGCTGTTCTATCTATAGAAAATGTAAGAGATTAATAACGTATTTATGGTAACAGCTTTTACATTACCACTTTATTATTGCTAATTTTGAAAATATTAAAATGGATATAGTAGGTTATCTTTAAGTGATAAACATATGCCATCCCAGACTTTTCTGTAGACCTATATAAGATAAACAACCACCATACTCTATTTTGTTATATCTCTAGGGGCTTAGGCAGTGCTTTGGTTCAAAGCACCCAAACGGCTTATTTTTCCGACATCTCCAACAATTTCGTTAATATAATCAAACATGTATACAAAAACGTATATATTAAAACCTTCCACGAAAACCACACTATCAATTGGTGAAAACAGCGTGAAGATAGATAGATTTATATATAATCAAATAAAATCTTTTTCCTACAAAACCTGAGTTTTTAAGTTATTAGGCAAAAAGTGAGTTAACCTACAAATTAAATTTAAACTACTCGCTACATATATTGTTTACTCTTACTAGCATATTATTTATTAACTTATCCCATGTCTGTACACAAATATATAAGGTGGCTATTGTATATAAAGGTATCAATCACATAATTATTAATATGACTTGTATATGTAGTAATTAATTAATGTTAACACAATTACAGAATAGGCTTGTATAAATAACCTACATATTTAACATGTAAAATCAGCATAAATGTCAGGCAACAATTATATTTATAAATCCTCATACTCAATAAAAGAATTGTTATAAACCATATATATCAATATAGTGTCTCCAGCCCAAGAACCAAGCTATCATCCTTACAATGAGCGCAATTTTTTTTTTTTTTTAATGGCTATGTCGACGATTGAGACAGCATCAGGGTGGAGAGAATTATATTGAATTAAATTTGCAACCAAAATTTATCAATGATGCGCAATGCGAGCGCTCTTCCACTGAGCCAACCGTTCGAGTGACGTATGGTTCGTAATGTTATGTTATGTCAAGTTATAAATAAATCTCCTACACCTTTAGGTTACCTGGAAGAGACCTGGAATTAATTATCAAAGTAAAAAATTTTGTCCACCCTAGTAAGCTGCCATGCCAGAAAACCAGATTATTAAACAGAAAGGCCTACATACCTATTTTACCTAATAATTGTCTACTTTAATAGTTTTGCTATTTTTCAAGCCACATCCCGACGAGCTAGGTTGTGTATTGAGCAAGGCGGAGCACACTATGAGCCGTTTCTGTAAAATTGACGTTTATTATGAGCAAGTAAGTGTTCATTTAGGTTGTTTCGTTAGGTTAGGTCTTTTAAAAATTTTATCGTCCCGCGAAATAAGTAGAAATGTAGGTACATTCTTGTAGTTGAAATTATACGGAAATAAGGTGTGCGCAATTTTTGGGGTATGTTATAAAGCGTCACTACAGTTCTTAAATATTGTGAATGGACTCGTTATTGGACGGAAACCGGGCCTAAATGGGGCCCCATTTAGGCCCGGTTTCCACCACAGCGGAGAGGAGAGGAGTTTTGCCGCGAAGCGGTCACGTTATTTCCACCAAAGCGGAGAGGAGATGTGTAGCAGGAAGGAGATGTGAGCTGTGAAACCTCGAAATCAGTCAACTGATATCTACAAAAGGAAGACGTGCTCAATGAGTTTAAAATACGTTGCTTAAAAACTACTAAAGTCAGTTAAAAATACGGAAGGAACGCCTTTAGCATTAAAGATCAGTCAATCGAATAAATTACGCTTTCTTTTGCGAGACGCGGGGAAAGACAAAATCAATGAAAAATGAGACATCTCCTCTCCTCTCCGGTTGAGCCATTTCCACCGAAGCAAAAGTGATGTGAAAATAACGAATTCTGATTGCTTATCAAAAAGCATCTCCTCTCCTCTGCGCTTTGGTGGATACCGGGCCTTAACCTCCCTTCGGAAGTTTTGTAAGAACCTGTATATAAATATTTTATCGGATTGGACCAAAACAATCAACAACAAATAATTTAAAGTTTAATTGTTGCATCCTACATGTGTTTATAGGAAAAAAAAAATAGGAATAAATAGAATAGGAGCTCTGTTTTATTCAAAAGTCTGCTTCTTCCAGGTTAAAGCTGAGTGTCCCTTGTGTAAACAGAACTTTAAATCCATCATTCACAATGTGCGTTCCATTCATCAGTATGAGGAATATTTGGTGGTTAGAGATCCGCCGGAAGAAATTAATATAGAGAGGTTTACAAATGCAGCTCGACGATTTCGATACAGGTAATTTTTTATACACAGACTTCACATAGTCACGACTAAGAATCCAATTCACACAAATATTTAAAAAAATCTGTATTCACCCTCAAACTTTATAAGTTACTAGTGGACCCGACAGACGTTGTCCTGTACACACGTCTTAAATTTGAAATATCGGTCCAGCCGTTAGGAGGACTTCACTAACATACACATGAGCAGGAGAATTATATTATATGCACGGAATTGAGAATCTAAACCAATCTCAAATTCACTGGAACACACAAAAAAATCATCAAAATCGGTTCAGCAGTTTAGGAGGTAGTTCAATTGTGAATCTAAACCATTCTCGAATCCACCTAAAGACACACACCAATCACAAATTCACTGGAACACACAAAAACATCATCAAAATCGGTCCAGCCGTTTAGGAGGTAGTTCAATTGTGAATCTAAACCATTCTCGAATCCACCTGAATACACACAGAAAGTTTCATTAGAATCGGTCCAGCCGTCTAGGAGCAGTTCAGTGACATACACACGCACACAAGAATTATATACATGTAGATTTAGTGGAAGTCAGGATGAAGTACAAAAGTTACAATAAATTCAAATGAGTGTAACAATATTCATTAACAATAAACTTGAAACGTTAATTACAACTATTATCATTCAAATAATCTTTCACATTATAATAGGCCTTAGATTTAATTAATTTTTTATGATACATTTAATTTTTTTTAATTGGTAATATTTTAATATCATTTGATAGGTTATTATTAGTTATTTATGCAACTGTTGTGTAATAAGGGGTATTAAAACACGAATGTGGATTAAAGTATCACATGAGTGTTTTAATACCTAATTATCAACAGTTGCATACAAGACTTTATCTACACCCAGAATATGGATCCGCTAAAAGATTCTGAAACCGTTAGCTTAATGCTAACATTAAAACACCAGTCCTCGTAGTAACTTAATGTCATTCATTACTGATTATTTAAATATAAACTAAGTATTGAAACAATTATTTATTTTAGGAGTAATTTACATTTTGTATAGTGCAATAATTAAAATTCACTCGAATATAATGTTCTTTTGCAGCGTTTAAAATGAATCGCTCATTTTTTGTAAACAAAACAATAAAAATATCGAAGAAAATGGCGGGAGTTCGAATAACCTACTTTTTTAATTACGGCGCGCGACGTACTGGTAGTGTGGAACGCGCGAAAACGAAAATGTTCTTTTTTTTTAAATTCATACAGATACCACGCATCGAGCAATAAGAATGTTGCTGCCTGTTGAAACTCTTTGCGCATGAAGGGATAAAAAAAACATAGGAGTGTTGCTAAGAAATTCAGTACAACATTACATTCTCTTTTGGATGATGCAATGGTTATTAGAACATTGGGTCTTTCAATGTTGGCAATAAGCTAACTGTTTCAGAATCTTTAATAGAGTATTTAAAGCATGGGTGTAGATAAAAAATATAACACAGTCCACTTTAAAAAATTTAGCAATTTTACGGAGCCTAGTAGTATAGGCAATTAATTTATTAAATCAGCCTGTAGGAATTCTTCGGATTACTCCAATTATTGTCGAATTTTATTTACAAGCTCATCCATAATTATTGATAAGTTGTTTTTTGGCCGAGGCTTATTTTAAAACTATTTTAAGTAACAAATATTTTTATATTAACCTTCGTATCTACTCTATATATGGCTATTAGGCCGTACCATTATGTTTTTAATGAAAATAAGGGACAAGACGAGCTGGACGTTCAGCTGATGGTAATTGATACTTTTTGAAAATTTATTGAAGTAGGCGTTCCTTTGCGGAAAAACATAATTATCCAAATGATTTGAGTTTTCTTTAGTGTTAATTCCGCCAATATTTGTTATTAAACAATTCGACACGTGTTTCGGCTCTACACGAGGCATCCCCAGGACGTATCTCACCAAAATCTGGCACGAGACTCAGTCTCGGCGCAATTAACACTAAAGAAAACTCAAATCATTTGGGTAATTGATACTGGCCATTACATCGCAGTGCCGCTCAGGATTCTTGAAAAACCCAAAAATTCTGAGCGGCACTACAATTGCGCTGATCACCTTGAGACAGAAGATGTTGTCTCATTTGCCAAGTAATTTCACTGAAACACGATAATGTTTACACATTACTGCTTCACGGTAGAAGTAGGCGCCGTAGTGGTACTCATAATCTAGCCGGCATCCTGTGCAAAGGAGCCTCACTAGCTTTTGTATTTATACGATATTATAATTCACAGAACAACACTGACTATTCCACGACGGCAGTCAATTGCCTTTCAGCAGTTGTTACTCCAGCACTATCCAATGATGGCCAATGTGTTCAACACACCCGCTCATCGGCGCCGGGCCCCGTCTTACTTCCGCCGGACTGTATACAGACACAACTTATGGGCTCGCCCTCTTCCGGACTTTACTGGACGCTACAGAGACTGCACTCCCAACTTTTATAGGTATAGTACAACTTTGAACCATAAAAATAACGGTATTTGGATGGATTTATCAGTTGTAAAATGTCTTAAATTATAATTGAGCTAATATGTTCGAAATTAATTTGTAGGTACAATACTTCACAAATGCATCGATTGGTGCCATGGCTCAACAGAGAGCTACACTATCTATTAAATGAGAATTCAGGACATATAGCTTATGTACTGAACCAATTGATGAACCTGTTTCCTCGGTACCATATCAACTCACCGGAGTTTCGAGAGACAGCCCAAAGATATTTCGGCGAGAGAACAGATCACTTTTTGCATGAATTGTATTGTTTTGCTTCGACCCCATACGACTTAGCTGGCTATGATCGTAACGTGCAGTACACAACGGATTCTAGAGTATCGTCTATGGTTAATGAAGTGATCTCCAGTTCTGATTCAGATTCGAGTGCGGACTCTGACATAGTGTTGATAACGCGATCGGAAGCAGCCGAACCTCCGCCAGGACCCTCGCGGGTACCACCACCGCCACCAACACTATCGCTGCAAACACCACCACCTGCACCTGTCTACCCTCATAATAGTATATCCACACCAGTGCAAAACAGCATTGTGATTGAGACTATATCCCAGTCTGAGTCTGATGGTGATGAGGTTATGGTTGTTGGTTATATTAAGCCACCACACGCTCGGACCCCTGAAGTTGTCGATCTATTGGGATCAGATAGCGATGTTGTTGTGGAGGAAGTAGTTCCACCAGACCCACCTCAATCTTCAACTAGTGTGACGGCTACGACAACAGCAGAACCGGAAAATAAACCTGAACTTCTGGTAAAATTAACACTGAGCCAACCACAAAACAGTGAAACATCTGAAACCTCGCATGTAGACGATAATAATAGCAGTTCTTACACACCTCCATCACCACCACAAACGCGTAAGAGAAAAATGCGGTCTAGCACCACCTCAAGTAGTCAATTCTATACCACAACAGATACAACAGAATCCAGTACAACACCTAGATCAAGTAGTACGCAGGCCACTGCCTCTTATTTTGGCGATTCCAGTGATAGCTCTTACACAGAGCTTGAAAGGAAGAAAAAGAGGAAAAGGTCTAAAAAGAAGAGTACTAGTACTAATAAAAGTAGAACAAAATCTAAGGATTCTTCGCGTAAAAACAGGAAAGCTAGTAGTGATAAAATGAAAACCGTCAAAGAGGAACCGTCAAATAAGAAATGTAGGAAATCTAATTCTGGTGAAGGAGTGAAAAGATCTAAAAAATCAAGTGCAAATACAACAACTGAAAGGGAACATTCTCTTGCTAATGGAGACGGAGCTACCACCAGTGGTGTTATAACAAGAAATAGATCAGAGCAGAGGAAACGCGAAAGCAGAAGACTGAAAAGTGTTGTTAATGTTATACATAAGTCTTTAAAAAATTCCAGTGTACGTGAAGCATCCAGTCAACCGAGTTGCTCCACCTCCCATGTGACACGAACTATTCCACAAACGACTGAAAAGTGCTCCGCAGAATACACTTCCCCAGATAATACTGCGTCAGATTCATCTGATTCCGAATTTAATATACCATTGAATCTAACAATTCACAGATCAAAGTTTTCAAAATGAGGGTACATTGACGCAACTGTTACTGTGATAGTTACTATTTAGATATTTGTAAATTTTGTTTAATATAAGAGGCCATAGATATGATTATGAATTTGTGGAATGAAATTATTTTAGATTAATTTACAGTCGTAATTATTATCCGGTAGTAGATCATTATTCTACCTTATATATGCCTAAGTAGAATGTAATTCATCAAAATATGATTGCTCTGTTGAGTCTACTTAAATGAGGTTTTTATATAATTTGTTTATAGTTTTATTCTTATATCTCAAGTATAATTAGTACAGGTATGCTAACATTATAAAACTGATTATTAACATTTTAGTTACTCCATCCGTTATTGTAATGTGTTAAAATTAAAACGATAATTGTGAATGATTTGTAGACAAGTGTGGGGCCAATTAAATTGGCGTTACAATGTGATTTGCAATTGACTATTCTTCGTAAGGGTATGTAACTGAGAAGGACACCAGAAAGAACTGAATGAACTTGCGTTTTTATAGCATATAATTCTTAGATTAAAGATTGGTCCCCGCTGCGCTCCAACTAGATACCGCAGGCGTAGTCGCAAAATGCGTCAACTATGTGTGACGTTGGCGTTCCACATGTTCTGTAAAACTTTGCTAATAATTGAAACTAAAATGCAGAGTTGCGCAGTTAAACTTTGTAAAAATAACACTACTTACAAGAGATAAGAAAGACACTGGGATCACATATCATCAGTATTTTGTATTCTATTAATTTCAATGTAAAATAACACGAAGCGTATAATAGTAAAAAAAGCTATTGTTCTTGGGTAGTGCGGTATATCGTTGGAGCGCAGCGGTGACCAATCCTTAATCTAAGATATAATTATTAATTAGATTACTCGAAATCCAAACAATATTTAACTGGACACTTTTAAATAAATGCTATAGAATAATAACTAGTGTAGAACAGCATAATATATCCAGGTAAGTTATAAAATCTTTGAGCAATTATGCACTATCATTTGACACCACGAATGTTGACGTATTCAGGTAACTAAAGGTTTATTGCGGTTACAAATCAGGGGCGTGTATTGCTTTTCTAGTAAGGTAGGCACTGTGGATCTAACTAGTCGTAGTAAGCTTTGGAATATGCAAAGATTCATTACCGTAGGTATTTGGTATCTAGTGTTTGGATTTTTTTATAATAATAATAATAGTGACACACTTTTTACACAAATTATCTTGCCCCAAGTTAAGCATATATAGCCTGTGTTATGGGTTACAAGACAATGATATATTTAATACAATATACTTACTTAAACATACATAAATACATTTAAACATCCATGACTCGGAAACAAACATCCATATTCATCATATAAATGCTTGCACCTACCGGGATTCGAACCCGGGACCTCTAGCTTAGTACTCGGCTATACAGGTCGTCTATTACTATTATTACTATTTATGAGTGGGTGTTCAATAGAAGTTTATAATATAGCGGAACCAAATGAAACTAAATTAACTTTAACACTAGTGCTATATTTAATCTAGGTTTATAACGAGGTAGGCACTGCCTAATTGCCTGTATAATATGCACACCCCTCGTACAAATACTATGTTCTTCATGTTTACGTCACGGAATAACGGTCGCGCGTTGCAACAGGGACGGAAGCTTGTGATACGTCATCGTTGACGTCAGTAGGTGATAGTGAGTTTGCTAGATAGATATTTTTGAATGGTCTTTGTGGAACTAACGTGTGTCAATATCCACAACACAAACTTAGCCCATTTGCAAAAGCGACAATTTTAATCTCAATTTTGAACTTTCCGCTAAGTAAATTGAAAATTTTCAAAAAAAAAAACGGGAAGGTCTTGGTTTTACCACGTTTTTCGTAAATCGAGTTTTCTGATTCAGATCAGATCTCGTCGTTTTAAGGTCCTAGGAAGCTTCCCTGGCTATTCCCGCGATGGTGTCTGTACGTCTGTATGTATGTACGTGTACGGATGTATCTAAAGCTCTTATGACTTTTGAACCTCACCGTGGTTTGCGCCAGTAGAAATGGCTTGACCAAACTTAGTTTTTGAGTATCATTCGGACCGGTAGATTTTCAGAAATCTCAAAAATAACTACAAATTTTTTAGCTTGTGTTTTTTTTTGGAATAACTTTTAAACGGCTTTATCGATCGATTCCAAAAACTAATCAGCACTTAACATAAAAAAACGACATCGATCGCCGCCACCAAGTCGGTCAAAATGTTATCCTTGATGAAAGAAAACCGAAAAAAGTGTTTTTCGTAATGAGCGTTATTCCTTATGTCAAAATTAATTAATTTTCTTTCGCTAGATGGCGCTGTCATACTGTAGCAATAATTGGTGAGTAATGAGTACCTATATGATATTATTCTTTGATCTTTAATGATTAATAATTATTATTCTGTCTGAATAATCTGCTGATCTTGCATCATATCGTGTTTACTTTGGATTTATTTAAATTGACGACTAAGGACTGCTATTTGGATAGCAATTTCTGCTTTAAATGACGACTCGGCTGCAGCTATTGGATTTTTGTTTGTGCTGTACGACAGTACAACTAATTATTTACTTACTACTAGGTACTTAGATACTATTAGTATAATCTTATATATCTAGGTAACTAGAATCTAGACAAACAAACAAAACAAGCAAAGGGGAAATCGGAGCGAAATCATGAAACGTCAACGCAAGTGACAGAATATTAATATGATCTATGTTTGACGTTTATTGCTATGACTCAGGAATTCATATGGGTTGTTAGAGCACCGCCATCTAGCGTCACCTTCAGAAAAATAAAAATTTAATAACGCTCATCAATTCGAAATTCCGAGTTCGATCAATTGGAACTCGAAGATTCTTTATGAGACTCATAAAACTCCCTCGAATGCCGCCATTCAAAAGTTATTGCCATTTGAAAATTAAAAAAAAAGCGTTTCATTAAACTTTTATCAAACATGATTTTGAGAATGAGTTTTTCAAATTACTTCGAAATTTAATGTTAATCTTACCGAATGCATGTTCTGAGTTCTTTAAGAGTGTGCTGTATACGAAAGGGCTTAACCAAACTGAGATTTTTGATACAATTTGAATTGGTAGATTTTGAGAAATCTCAAGACAACTACTACGACAACTAGAAAAAACAACGTTTTTTGGAATAGTTTTTAAACGTCTTTACCGATCGACTGAAAACTTATAAAATAGGGTTTAATTTAACTTTTATCAGACTTTTGAGTTCGAAGAGCTATCTGTTTGAGCTCTAAAAGCTCAAAAAACACAAATTATATTTTTGACCTTGAACAGCTCAAAATCGTCAAAAGTACAATTTGAAGCGAATTAGCGACAAGTTGCAGTAGTGGCCTTTGGGGTCAACCGTTTTCCTAATTTTTTTATATTAGTGATTGATATCCATTCTGCATTTTCATTACATTGTAGGGGAGGCCCACTCAAAGCAGCGATATTAACATTGATTTAAAAAGGAGCTACTTTTAAAGAGAATTTTATAACAATAAAGAATTTTTAATTTTAACATATGATTTGTAATTTATCTGAAAACCATATTTTAGCTGTCATACAGGCTGGTAAGTGCAATATGGCCACCACAACATCGCACAAGAGATGTATTGTTGTAGAAATAACATCACTCATAATAAAGTAAAAAGCCAAAAATTTAGAAAAAAACACATGTTTGTTTTTTTAATACATAAAACAATATTTTCTGCGTTCATAACCATTTTAATTATTATATCAGTAATAGGTAATACACTTTTTTAAATATTCTATTATTTTCGCAATTTTCGTATAAACTTTTTGAGTTAATGTTTAAGCAGGGGAGAGTGCAACAGTGCCTACAGAGTCTCATTAAGGTTTATCTACAAAAAAAGTAAAAATACTTAACATTACATTTAGTATACCTTCTGATATATTTACAAGTACTATTGTGCTTCATGGTGAAACATACTTCATGGATAAACACTGTGCGGTGTTTACTTTTTAGATTGTAGGCTATATACCTGTTATTCAGACAGTGAAAAAGTAGTAAAAAAAAATAAAGAACAAAGTCAATTTTATTACTCATCATTTTACAAAGTAGGTTCCTAATCTTTGTAGGGTCAAATTAAATTAGCTAGCGAAACTCCACAGATGTGATGGGTATCGATATCGATATCTAAACTTGTGTTTGGTGAATTTGGTCAAAATAAAATCACAGAGCGGCTGCGAAAATTTTCTAATTTTTCATAATATGTACCGTTCAAGATGGCGGCTGCAAACGTTTTGACATTTTTCGTCATGGGTATCGTTTTTAATGGTTTTTGGGAATGTTAAAGCCGATAGTGAATTCGAAATGAAAATCCAAGATGGCGGCGTCAAAAATTTTGTTATTTTTCGTCATGGGTGTCGAAAAGTTTCATGGTTTTTGAGGATGTTAACCCTGTGTAACTCATGACCTGATTTTTTTGTGTTTATTTGTTTCGTAATAATTGGAAAAAAATAAAATACACGTGTTTCAGGTTTTTTTTTTGTTTCTCACAAATTTGGAAAAAACAAACAAAAATAGGATTGTTGCCTCAAAGCAACATCAAATGAATGTATCAAAAATTACAAAGCAGCACATGTTACGAGAGGTGGAAGTTTCTAAAGCAATTCTTAGTTTTAGTGTAGCACAAGGCAACCCCACATTTTTCATATAAATTGTGCGTAAATACAAGACACTTCGGAAACTTGCATCTGATTTTTTTATCAGTCCATTGCGGCCAGTGCCCAAGTTGGTCTTGGCGGACAGCTTTTGGAGGCACGTGTTGAGCAGGTCCTTTGTGCTTTTTAGCTTGAATCTCGCTCTCCAATGATCGCCGATTTAGCAAATTTGGCTTTATACCCATTTTGCAAAGGGTCTCCGCAACATTGAGCGAAAGTCTGCTGATCGTAAGCGGACCCTTCAAGGTTTTTGTATTTAGCAACTCTTTTGTAAAGTAGCCATGAATTGGCGATCGTGAGGTCCAAGTAGTGATAAAAAAGACGCATATGCCATCGCTTGCTTCGCAACCGTATCTTATAGATGCCCATGATACTGTCAAGAAGGTCGACGCCACCCATATGACGATTGTACTCTCCAACCATATTGGGTCTTTTTATGTTGACATATCTTGAATTTTGTTTATCCCATCTTCGAACTTCGGTTTCAGGCTTTTGCCCAGCGAATGTGGAAGCCAGATTGACAATTTTGTTGTCCTTCCAGGAAATAATTGAGACATCGATGCCATTGACGTTAGCTACATACTCTTCTGAATACCCTCTTTCTTTTTTCATAATTATCTTTTCTGATTACAGCTTACAATCCGGTATTCTATTTCTTCTCACTGTGCCAAGACTGAGGATACCTTCTTTGGCTAGATATTCCAATAGACGGAGAGACGTGAAATAATTGTCAAAATATAGCCTGTAGTTCTGGTGTCTTGGAATCATACGCGCTAACCTCATGACTACGTTAGATGAGGATCCTAAATCTGGCTCTTCATCCAGCACAATATTTTCCTTGCCGGTTTCTATTTCTGTTTTGTAAGCAAAGTCTGAAACGCCACTCAATAGTATTGAGTGGCGTTTCAGACTTTGATTTGATTGAGTCAATACGTTATAAGTTGTCATAACTTTATAAGAGACTTATTGTACTAAACCAATATTGACCATGTATCGTCAATAAACATG
>CATIXQ010000025.1:7684850-7721385 GCA_949711755.1 Leptidea juvernica
CATGTTTATTGACGATACATGGTCAATATTGGTTTAGTACAATAAGTTTCTTATAAAGTTATGACAACTTGTGTCATTTCGCCGCGTGACAACTTTTCCAAGGTTGGATGCGGACTACGTAACTCTAGCCACTCGCTGCATTCACTTTGTAAAATGGTTGCCCTTTCGGTTAAACTTTTTTCCTCATCAGTTTTCTTTAGATTTACCATAAAATTTTCTTTAATTTGATTAACCATTAATGATTTGACCATAATTATGGTCTAGTTTCGATTTGTCTACGAATAAGGCTCGTTTTTTTGGTTTTCTATTTATCTTGTTTTTCGCATTTTTATTTATTCTTTTGCTTTCTAGCCGTTTTATTTTGCTTTTAGGACTGTCTCCTTTACTAATTGCTTTGTATATCAGAGAAATTGATTTTTTTTTTCATTAAAAGCTACGGCAGTGGTACTCAAAATCTCTACAATCTCGTTTTGGGAAAGGGTTATATTTTCCTTGTTCTTGTTCATTTTTTGATTCTGCTCATGCATTTTCCTGTCATAAGACTTTTTTGTGACGGTCTTTATTTTTTATTTTAATTAAGGTATTTTCTTTTCCAAATACATCATAATATAATAATAATAAAAGCCTTTATTCACTGACCTTTCCACATTTTATGCTATACTTAAAAATATGTTACATATTATTCAAAAAAAAAAATATTTATATTATTAGCAACCAATTCGCTGTAGTTGGTCAGGTTGACTGTCGACATAGGCCTCCCCCATTTGTTTCCACGTCTCTCTATCTCTGGCTAACCTTCTCCATCCCTTTGGTAAATCATCTTCCCATCTTTTGATTTGACCTCCTCGTTTTCTTTTCCCATTCCTCGGATACCACTCTATTACATCCTTAGTCCATTTCTCTTTGTTCGTCCTCATTATATATCCAGTCCAGTTCCATTTAAGTTTTCTTATTTTCCGTAACGCGTCACTGACTTTTGTTCTTTTCCTTACTTTTGCAGTTGTCCATCGATCTCGTAGTCTTATGTTAAGCATACTTCTTTCCATGTTACGTTGACAAACTGCTAATTTTTGGTTGTTTTTGCTTGTCGCAGGCCAAGTTTGACATCCATAAGTAAGACATGATAGAATACATGTATTATATAATTTGCTTTTTATTGCCATAGGAATTGTTTCATTTTTAACTATTTTAGAGACCAGTAGCGTTTCCAAGTGTTGCTTATTCTTCTATCTATTTCCTTAGAATACTGGTCTTTTATTGAAATTATTTGTCCTAAATATATATATTCATCTACATATTCTACAACTTCTTGTTCTATTACTATATTTTCCTTTGCGGCATTTGTCATTAATTTAGTCTTAGTTGGGTTCATTGATAAACCTGCTTTCCTGCTTTCAAAATCTAATTGTTGCAACATATTTTGTAGTATGCACGGTTTCTTAGCAAAAATGACTATATCGTCGGCAAATCTTAAATGATTTAGGTTCAATCCATTAATGTTGATTCCAAAATTTCCCCAGTTTAAATTCTTGAATATATTTTCCAGCGAACTCTTTTTTGAACTCTAAATTCTTCGCCTTGTTGCTCAAGTTGGACTGTTGCTGTGGTGTTTTTGGAAATTTCTTTTATGATTTTTATATATTTTCCTTTTTGTACCTTGGTTTTCTAGCGTTTTCCAGATATAAGTGTGACTCAGCGAATCGAAAGCCTTATTGTAATCGACGAATGCCATATAATACAGTTGTCCGTATTCATTGAGCTTTTCAGTTACTTGCTTCACAAAATGGATATGGTCGATGGTAGAATAGTCGGCGCGAAATCCAGCTTGCTCCCTCGGTTGGTTTTCTTCCAGGTGCTTTGATATTCGCCCTAGTATTATTTTTGAAAACACCTTGTATAGATTCGACATGAGGCTTATAGGTCTATAATTATTTATTTCATTTTTGTCACCTTTTTTGTGTAACAGGAAAATGGTTGATTTCGTCCATTGAGTCGGTATTTTTTCAGTTGCCACTATTTCATTGAAAAGATGGGTCATATATCTGGATATCGCGGGTAAGGACTGTTTTAGTACTTCGTTAGATATTTTATCCTCTCCAGGAGATTTTCTGCTTTTTTGTGATGTTATAGCCTTTACGACTTCAGATTATATACAGTATACAAGGTGTTTCTTCTTCTTCATCGTAAGTTTCCTTATCTTCTTCTTGTGTTATTCTGTCTGTCTCCGTATATAAGTTTTTGTAAAAATCTGTCACTACTTTCGCTATTGATAGTCTCTTTGTTGTAATTTTTTCGTTTTTCTTGTTTTTAGTTTTCATGTTAGGTATCCATTGTGTGTATTCTTTTAATTGTTTTAGACGTTTCTTAATTCCACCTGTTTTTTCTATTTGATCCTTCAAAACTCAGTCTTTCTGTTTTTTTATGTTTTCTAATCATTCCTTGAATTTTCTTACTAATACATGCTATGTTTTGTTTGTTATCTTTTCTTTTGTCTAACATTTTATTTCTCACTTCCATCAGTTTTAACGTTTCTTCTCCTAACTTATTTTTCTTCACTTTTTTAGTATTCAATTTGTTTATGTTTATAAGTTTACTTTCCAGAAGATTATATTTTTCCTGCACTGTTTTAGCGTCTTTTGTTTCATTTAATGTTGTCTCTAGATCATTCAATATTATTTATGGTATCGGTGATGTTATTGTACTTTTTGTGTTAGAATATATAATATGTTTTCTTGATTTCTTGTTGTATTGAAATTTAACTTATAACTACTTCAATGTCATTAAATATATGTTTTCCTCTTGTTAATATAAAATCAATTTCATTTGTATCTCTACCATTCGGTGCAAGCCATGTCCACTTTCTCGACTTTCCCTTTTTGAAGAAATTGTTCATTATTTTTAAATTGTAAGCAAAGGAAAAATCTATGAGTCTTTGCCCGTTGTCGTTTCTGTAGCCACTACTGTACTCACCTAAGACAAATTCGTCTTTGTTTGTTTTCCTACCAACCTTGGCGTTAAAGTCACCCATGGCAATAATGTTCTTCTTTTGCACTAACTCAGTCATATCTTTGTAGAATTCTTCTTTCGCTAACTTTGTATCTTCTTCGCAGGGTGCATGTACTTGGATAATCGACCATGGATGTTTAGATTTTGTTAATCGAATGTTGAGTACGGCGATTCTTTCTGATATTCCTTGGAAACTAATTATTTTTTCTTTTAAATGTTTTTTTACCAGAAATCCCATTCCATATATACCTTTCTTTTTACCATAATAGTAAAAAATGTCTTGCTTAAAAAATTTGCCCTGTACTTTCCCCGGGGCGTAAAAAGAGTCCCAGGCCCATGGGTGTCGTAAGAGGCAACTAAGGGCTTTTTAGAAATGGGAGAGTCACGTTGCCGTCTTATGACGTCAGCACAATCGGGCCAGACTCGTCCGGGTTAATTACCACACTCGCACAGAATACCGGGGTGAAGTAGCGGCCTAGTGCCGCTATGTTTCGCATAGGTTAGTGTCGAGGACCGGAGGCTATCCCTTCCCCCCCCCCCCCCACCACAAAATATGGGAGCGGTCCGTAAAAAGATATTACCCCAGGAGGGTACCGGCTCTACCAGAGCCGGAGAATCCCTCCCCGAGCACTCTCGCTCGGGCTGCCCTTCGTATTCTGGGGTGGGCACAGAACCGCGCATGACCGAGGACAAACGAGGCAGTAACACCACGGCACCCCGCTCCACGCTCAACGTGGACTTTTGATATATCGGGAATTCACTCCAATTTAAACGCCGTCCACCACCACCTTGAGACGGCGCAGCCGGCCTTGTGTTTCCTTACGGAGACGCAGATATCTCGACCTAGCGAAACGTCATATTTAACATACCCCGGGTACAAAATTGAGCACAACTTTTTGCCTCATGCCGGGGTATGTGTGTACGTTAGGGAGGATATCTGCTGTCGCCGTCTCGGCAATTTTGAGGGTAGGGACCTGTCCACTCTCTGGCTCCGCGTAGATTTAGAGGACCGCGTCCGCATCTATGCGTGTGTCTACAGGTCCCATAGTGGTAACGCAGAAACCGATCATCTCATGGGCTGCGTTCAAGCGGCAATTGACGACGTGCTTGCACAGATCCCCTCCGCTGAAATCGTAGTCTTGGGTGATTTCAACGGGCACAATGCTGAATGGCTTGGATCACGTACCACAGACTACGCAGGGCGATCTGTGCATAATTTTGCATTGGCGTATCGTCTGTCCCAATTGGTCGAGTCGCCAACGCGGCTCCCGGATGTGGATAGCCACATGCCGTTCTTATTGGATCTTCTGCTGACTACACATCCCGATGGTTACCAGGTCATTGTCGACGCCCCTCTCGGAACGTCCGACCATTGCTTGGTCAGGAGTGTAGTGTCTATCCGGTGCCCACGTCGCAGACCACCAGCGACCCGCCGCGTTTGGCACTACAAGTTAGCAGATTGGGATAGGATGCGTTCCTTTTTTGCATCCTACCCTTGGAGCAGGGTTTGTTTCCCTTCGGATGATGCTAGTGCCTGCGCCGTTGCAGTAGCCGATGTGATACTACAGGGCATGGATATTTTTATACCAAGCTCTGTAGTACCGATCGGTGGCAGATCACAGCCCTGGTTCGATGCGTCAGTTAAAGCAGCATCCGACTGCAAAAAACAGGCGTATCGAACTTGGGTTGCGGCGCTGGGCACAAAGGATCAGAACTGCAAAGTTCTTAAGAGGAAATATAACGGTGCCTCCAGATTTTTTAAGCGGCAAATCGCCCGTGCGAAATCGAAGCACGTCGCCAAAATCGGCGAGCAGCTTTCCAGTTACCCGACCGGAACACGCAAGTTCTGGTCGTTGTCGAAAGCTGCTCTTGGTAACTTCAACCAGCCGTCCATGCCGCCGTTGCACATGAGGAATGACACCCTGGCCCATACGGCAAAAGAGAAAGCCGAGCTCCTGTGCGCTCTTTTCGCGTCCAACTCGACTCTTGACGACAACGGAAAAACACCGCCGACCATCCCGCGGTGTCACAGCTCTATGCCTGAAGTACAGTTCAGACAGAAAACTGTTAGGCGAGCTCTGTTTTCGTTGGACGTCAGGAAGTCGAGCGGACTGGATGGCATTTCTCCAATCGTGCTTAGAACGTGTGCCCCTGAGTTGACGCCGGTGCTAACGCGTTTATTCCGGCACTCTTATTCCAAAGGCGTAGTCCCTGACTCATGGAAGTCAGCCCTTGTCCATCCGATCCAAAAAAAGGATACAGTTCGGATCCGGCGAACTACAGGCCTATTGCTATCACCTCCCTGCTCTCCAAAATCATGGAGAGCATAATTAGCCGCCAGCTTTTAGTATACCTAGAGGGTCACCAGTTGATCAACGACCGACAGTACGGCTTTCGCCATGGACGGTCGGCAAGCGATCTTCTGGTATACCTAACACATATATGGGCGGCGACTATTGAAAGCAAGGGGGAAGGCCTGGCAGTTAGCCTGGATATAGCGAAGGCCTTTGATCGTGTATGGCACAAGGCGCTCCTCTCAAAACTTCCATCATTTGGGCTTCCCGAGAGCTTGTGCAAGTGGACCTCCAGCTTCCTCACTGGGCGTAGCATACAGGTCATTGTCGACGCATATTGCTCGAACCCGAAGCCCGTGAATGCTGGAGTGCCCCAAGGCTGTGTGCTATCTCCTACGCTGTTTCTTCTGCATATCAATGATATGTTGGACACCTCCAACATGCATTGCTATGCAGATGACAGCAATGGTGATGCCGTATACACGGGCCATGCAGGACTCTCTCGGGAAATCGTCGACCAGTGCCGGGAGAAACTTGTGTCTTCTATCGAGTCCTCTCTCGAGAAGGTCGCGGAATGGGGTAAATTGAACCTTGTCCAATTTAACCCCCAGAAGACTCAAGCTTGCGCGTTTACCACTAAAAAAACCCCATTTGTCGTATCACCGCTCTTCGAGAACACTTCTCTTAAAGCCGCGCCTAGTATCGGAATACTGGGTCTCGAAATCTCGAGCGATTGCCAATTCCGTGGCCATCTGGAGGGCAAAGCCAAATTGGCTTCGAAGAAGCTGGGCGTCATCAATAGAGCACGGCAATACTTCAAGCCGGCCCACATTCTAGCGCTCTACAAAGCGCAGGTCCGGCCACACATGGAGTATTGCTGTCATCTCTGGTCGATCCATTTGACCGCGTGCAACGTAGAGCAGCTCGAATTGTCGGGGACTCAGTGCTCTGTGAACGGCTGGATCACTTGGCGTTGCGTAGAGACGTCGCTTCATTGTGTGTCTTCTACCGCATTTATCACGGGGAGTGTTCCGAAGAGCTGTTTAACCTGATTCCTGCCGCCGAATTTCACCTTCGCACAACACGCCACAAGTTAGGATATCATCCCACCATCTAGATGTGTGGCGGTCCTCCACAGTGCGGTTTTCAAGAAGCTTTCTCCCTCGTACTACAAAGCTGTGGAATGAGCTTCCTTGTGCGGTGTTTCCGGGACGATACGACATGGGTACCTTCAAAAAAAGCGCGTACACCTTCCTTAAAGGCCGGCAACGCTCTTGTGATTCCTCTGGTGTTGCAAGAGAATGTGGGCGGCGGTGATCACTTAACACCAGGTGACCCGTACGCTCGTTTGTCCTCCTATTCCATAAAAAAAATGTATTTCTCATATTATCTGATCTCTTCTCCTATTCTTCTTACTTCACAAGGACCTATAACGCCCCATTTTATATGTGCTATCGCTTCTTCTAGTTCTTGTAGTCTGCTGTCTGAAATTAACGTTCGAACATTTAAAGTTGCAATGTAAATCTTCTTGTAATGCCTATTTAGATATAAGGATGCATTTTAATGGGGGGGGGGGGGGAGGGAGGGGGGTCGTGCAACCCCACGGTGACCAGCCAGATTGGGGTCGTCCTGTCTCTGGTTGCTAATGTTTAGTTGCTACTTAGAGTTATATGAAATAATAGTAATTGAGCTTGACCTTGGTCTCATCAAATCGATTGCGTTTTTCTATTTTCCTTTATAATAGAACTGTTGAGTGCTGTCGTCTTTTTAGCTTGATTTTGATTGTCCGGCGAGGTTAATTGGTCTCTTTCTCTTTTCATTGATTAGGGCCCCTTCCTTCACTACTAGTTGATCGTATTTAATGTATGCGGTGTTTCCTTTCGCAAGTTCCTCTATTAGTTTCGGCTTTAATTCCCTTCTTTTTTCTAGTACTTCTTTAGGAAAATCTTCAGTGATGTAGCCATCTTTCAGGTCCTTTTTCTTTTTTAATATCTCGCTTCTCTTCCAGTTGTTTGCAAAAGTAATGAGAACCGGTCTAATTTTGCTTTCTTTGATAGAACCTATGCGGTGAATTTTGGATACATCGCTTGCTTCCACGATAATTTTTAAATCTTGCTTAAAAATGTCTTCGACTCTCTGGAGCAACTCCGAAGAGTCCCTTTTCTCTTCCAAACCAAAATACAGGACATTGTTTCTCCTTTTTTCTTTTTCGATATACTCAACTTTTTTTTCTAATATTTTTATTTTGTGTTTCAAGATTTTGTTTTCATTTATTAGTGGTTCTAGTTTTTCGCCATTTTTTCGAATATTATATTTGTTTGCCTTTCCATCTCTATTTTCATTTGGTCAAAAAGTATTTTGAATTGTCCCTCCATTTTAATTTAATTACTATTTTATTATATTTTTTTGTCACTGGCAACACTGACCTCTTTTGACGTTTGTTGTTATTGTCACTCTGTGCAATGTCGTCTGTCGGAACTTCAATGGAATGTCAATGTCACTGACGTATGATTCACTTATTTTAGTTATTTTCTTATAACCTCAAAATAATGGAGTATAAAATGATGTTGATAATTATGTATTTACTTGCAATTTTCACGGTGTCTATTTACCAAAATGTTCGGTGTCACTTGATGCTTATGTTTATTGCAGCAGTCGATGTAATGGCGTTAAATAACTAGTGAGTTACAATTACTTTCGGAGGACGAATTGCAAGGTAATGTTCACTCTTTGGCAACCACAGACCAAAATTCAATTCCAAATACATCACTCTGTCTTAAATCATAACTTGAAATATTTTCTGGTTTTTTTCTTATTTGCGACAAAATTGTCACGTCATCTTTCCCACTTATAAATTCCGTACTTTAGCGAATTTTTTATTGCATTAATTGTTCACTTTCATAAAGAATCTTCCTTTTTGTGTCTTTTTTATTATTAGTTTCTAAATCAAGTCTCTTTAAAATTAATTTTGATAACAGAGTCAGAGAAATTTAAAAATGTGGGTTTTAAATTTCTTCATTTCCACACTAAATGTCTCAAGTAAGTCTTGTAAGGAAACCTTAATCTTTATCATCTTTTTAATTTTCTTCTGTTCCCCTTGCTTTACATAATCATAAGTCTTTTAACACCCAAGTAAACCAGCTGGCTTTATCCGAAAGTTTTAAATTATCAACTTTTATTTTCAATCTCGTTTTGGGTAAAGGTTATATTTTCCTTGTTCTTGTTCATTTTTTGATTCTGCTCATGCATTTTCCTGTCATAAGACTTTTTGTGACGGTCTTTATTTTTTATTTCAATTAATGTATTTTCTTTTCCAAATACATCACTCTGTCTTAAATCATAGCTTGAAATATTTTCTGTTTTTTTCTTATTTGCGACAAAATTGTCACGTCATCTTTCCCACTTATAAATTCCGTACTTCGCGAATTTTTTTTGCATTAATTGTTCACTTTCACAAAGTATCTTCCCTGTTGTGTCTTTTTTAGTATTAGTTTCACAATCAGGTCTCTTTAAAATTATTTGTGATAACAGAGTCACTTTCTTGTTTGGATCTATTTTCGGTTTCAGTATGCCCGTTCTTTCGTCAAGTTCAGTATTTGGATTGTTGTCGTCAAAATCTAGACTAAATGAATCATCAGAAAAAATGGCCGTTGTATCGCTTTATGCATAACATCATCATTGTCATCTTCTTCGGTTGATGAATTGGTGCTTCGCTTCTTTTTCTTGCTAATTTGTGATTTTTTAACTACCTTTTCTTTATTACTATTTTTTGTTTATTTGACTGATTTTCGTTTGTCTTTATAATCGGGACAAAGCTATGAAACACAGGTGAGTGACATTCACAGCAGCCTCTAGGAGCTCCAGCTAAGAGGTGAAATATAAAATAGTTTGATGCTTGTGTCCTCTGATCTTAAAACGTCAAATGCTGTTTCAGCATTTGGAATATCTTTCCCTTGTGCAATTTTGGAATCTAGGGTTCGCTTTATGACCCTCCCATACCATCAGCGGCGACTTTCCCATAAGCAGCTTCAAAAAGACCACGTGCCATAACTAAACCCGTATGCATAGACTTTTTCACTGAATAAATAAAAGTTATTTGTCTGAATTGGGTCGTTGGGCCGTCAGAGAAAAAGTGAATGGTACATGTTGGAATAGTTATTCTTTATATATTTTAGGATGGGATCGAGATGGGCCCATATTGCCTTTGGGTTGTGTTGATTGTCGGGGGAAATAGAACAAAATGAAATGGGTTTCTTCTCTCCTGTGATATAAATTACTCCCGTGTGTAGGGTAATTTGCTCTTTTATAAAGTGCATTGCCTGTATTTCTTTATGGTATTTGCAAGTGAAGTTTTCAGAGAAATTTATATGGATTCAATGCATCATACAATCTTTGTACATATTATATTGATGATAAAAATTTAAAAATGTGGGTTTAAAATTTCTTCATTTCCGCACTAAATGTCTCAAGTAAGTCTTGTAAGGAACCCTCTTTCTTTATCTTTATCATCTTTTTAATTTTCTTCTGTTCCCCTTGCTTTTCATAATCATAGTCTTTTAACACCCAACTAAACCAGCTGGCTTTATCCGAAAGTTTTAAATTATCAACTTTTATTTTAATTTCCGAACATACGTTGCAATTATTATACAAACAATCTTTGGATTTTGTATGCGCTGTTCAGACACTAAATTAAACCTCCGTTTCGTACACACAAATTAGAAAAAAGGAATATGTTAAAAGGAAAGGGGTACTCACTGAACTCAGCTTCACCTCACTTCTTCACAGGGCGCCCTGATTTCACTAGCGACGATTTCACAGTTTACTAAAGTTTTATGGTAATGAAAAAGACTAGGCTCGCGGCGTAGCCGCAATATATATTCAATTTTTAGACCCCCCGCGCACACCTGTGCGTAGGACAAGGAAGGATATAGGCATTAGGGCTAGGTGAGAAAAGATAGGATGCATTGTGCGTACTCATTGCGCCTCGCTAATAAAACGGCCTAATCATCCCCCTCGGCTTTACAGGACAAAAGTCCTTCAATAAATGAACTTGTAAAGAAGTCACTTAGACCGTAATAAATAGTTACAAATATTTACGCATTTTTTATATTATATTACCGACACTATGTTGAAATTAAAAATAACATACAACTTAATTTAATGTTAATTAACCTAAGAATAAAAATGGACTGTATTAATTAATTATTGTGTTGGCAAAGGGTACACCTTTACCACTGGTCGGCGATAAAGACCACTTTTCGTACGAACATCCACTACTCGAACGACATTATCTTTTCCAGGATAAGTCCGTTCTATCACCCCTATAGGCCAGTTTAAAGGAACACTATTTTCTGACTCAAGGAGAACAACAGTTCCTTTTTGTATCGAATTATTAGGTTTTGTCCATTTATTACGCATTTGTAGCGTGTTAAGGTATTCGACCTTCCAGCGTCGCCAAAAAGATTGGACAATATGATCAGTAACATGTTTCCTACGCAGAAGATTGACATTTTCACTAGCCAAATCCTCCGCGGGCAGTGATTTGAGAGGGGTCATTACGAGAAAGTGTGCAGGAGTCAGTGCCAAAGGTTCCGCGGGATCACTACTAAGTACGGATAGCGGACGTGAATTTAAAAGCGCTTCTATCTGCGTAAGAACCGTTAGCATTTCCTCATACGTCAGAAGTTGATCTCCCCCAAACCTTGCTAAGTGATTTTTCACGCTTCGAACGTTACTCTCCCATATTCCTCCGAAATGTGGAGCCGCGGCAGGATTAAAACGAAATTCAATACTCATGTCACATAATTCATTTGCGAATTTGTCGCGATATTCTTTAGAAACGAGCAATTGATAGACATTGTCGAGATACGTTTTCGCGCCGATAAAATTAGTTCCACGATCTGAATAGACAGTGCTGACGGGCCCGCGTCTAGCCACAAAACGCTTAAAAGCGTTAATGAAAGCTTCGGTACTCAAATCCGGAGACAGTTCCAGATGGACCGCTTTTGTGACGAGACAAACAAACAGACATATGTATGCCTTCATGCTACGCACACCTCGACCACGATGCGGAGTTATAAGTATCGGCCCAGCGTAGTCGACGCCAGTATGGCAAAATGCCTTAGCTTCTGTTACTCTACACGCGGGCAGATCGGCCATAATAGGGAACTGATTGACAGGTCGCGTTTTAAAACAAATATTGCACTTTCGTACTCTACTTCGAACGATGTTACGAGCTGCTAAAATCCAATATTTTTGTCTAAGAAGAGACATTAATAACTGAGGTCCGGTATGTAAGTACTTTCGATGGTAATGATCGATAATTAGGTCAACTATATGACATCTCCGCGGTAAAAGAATAGGATGCTGACTGTCGTATTCGATTTTGGCGTTATTCAAACGTCCTCCTACCCGTATTAAACCGTTTTTATCAATAAATGCGTTTAATTTGAGAAAAGCCGGTGGTAACGTCTTACCAGCTTTCGCCTTGGCAATTTCATTTGCAAAATGTACGCTTTAAAGATTCCTGACGACTTCTTTCTCCGCATAGTCAAATTGCGAATTATTAAATTTTATTTCTAATTTTTTAGCGAACCGTAAGACATAGATTACTATTCGAAGTAATCTATTCTATGACGACACTCGATTTGCGAGTTCATATAATGGTGGAATTGTGGTTTCTGATGTTGTCAGCACTTTCGCTTTAACTTCAGGTAACTCGCCCGAAAAGTTATCATTTACGTCAAGTGGCCATTCACATCGGGGTAAATATACAAAATTCGGTCCTTTGAACCACGTAGGGTGGACTACCAATTGCGCTGGCGTCAGACCCTACTGAGACAATCGGCGGGATTATCTTTACCTGCAATGTGAAAGAATCGAGTATGGTCGAGATTTTGTTGTATTTGAGTAACGCGATTTGCTACAAATGTCTGCCAGCGTGACGGTGTTCCCCTGAGCCAAACAAGGGCCACCTTGCTGTCTGTGAATGCATAGGCAGAGCTTGGAGGTAATGCGTACGTATTAAGCACCGTTTGCATTAATTTAGATAAAATCAGATTTGCACAAAGTTCCAATCTTGCGACGGTTACGAGTGTCTTAGCTACCCGAGATTTTGCGCACACTAGGTTAATAACCGTACGATTAGAGTTTGGAAAATAGACATGCACGTATACCATTCCGCCATAGGCCAGTTCAGATGCATCTGCAAATCCGATTATAGATATAATGCAGTTGTCGATAACTCCCACGTGACGTGGTAATTTGATATTTTGCAAGAGATGTAATTGTGACTGAAAATTCTGCCATATTTTAATTATGTGCAAAGGGGGAGTATCATCCCAATCAACGTGTTCGTTCCAGAGCGACTTAACAACTAACTTGGCCAGCAGAGTTACGGGCGCAATGAGTCCCAATAAATCCAATAATCGTGCGATAATAGAAATATGGGATAGGAATATGGATACGATATTCCGTTTGCTACAAGGGCGATCAACAATATTAACGCTAAAAGTAAATACGTCTTCTGCCGGCAACCAATACAATCCTAATATCTTTAGGTATTCTCCCGGACCGAATTCTACTGCTTCAGACACTCGGTGCTGTACTGGTATTATTTCCATAACCTCGGGAGAATTGCTGGAAAATTTCACCAGTTCGAAACCTCCCGCAGCGAACATCTGAATAAGTTGTCGTGACAACTCAGCACCTTCCTCGACCGTTAAGCAACTTGTGGCGAGGTCGTCGATGTACAGGTCTCGTTCCGCCACACGAGCGGCAATTGGAAACTTCATTCTTTCATCGGAAGCTAATTGGCGAATGTTCGCACGGCCAAAAATGGGCTGCAACGCAAACCAAAGGGAACCCTGGTCATCTCAAATACCTTGATTTCATCCTTGGGATCAAACCTATACAGCAGTCGTTGAAAACGCCAGTCATTTTTTTCCATTAAAATTCGTAAATACATTTGTCGTATATCGGCACTTATGGCAATAGGCATCCATCTAAACCGTAATAGAATTTCAAATAAATTATTTTGTAAATTCGGTCCTGTATGGAGAATATCGTTCAAAGATTTGTTTGTTGTCGTCGGACTACTAGCATCTAAAACGACCCGTAATCGAGTGGATTTCTTATCATCCCTCACTACGCCATGATGAGGTATAACATAATACGGCTCATTAGTATTATTAACACTCTCAACGATAGCCTCGACCGGACGCATATAATCCTTATTTAAATATTCACAAAATATTTTGTCATATTGCTCCTTCAATGATGGGTTCGCTAGTAACTTTCGCTCTAATGATAGGTATCTACGTTTTGCTAAGTATATAGAATCTCCTAAGCATGAAGCATCCATATTGAACGGTAATGATACGATATAACGTCCCTCATTATCGCGACGCGTGGTTTTAATGTAATATTCCTCGCATTCTTTTTCATCGGGTGATAATGAATTTTCGACTTGTGGCACTTCCTCCAACTCGAAAAAACGATTAAGCGAGTCATTAGTAACGCAATATGCGCGAATAATAGAGGTTGTGGTATTAGTCACAGGAGCTTGTGCAACTACAATATAACCCAGGGTTGTCTCGATCGCAACCGGCTCACCGGGGCCTTGGGAAACGATATTCGATCGTAAAATTCGTGCGAAAGCATCCGAACCTAAAATCATATCCACGGCGGATGGTATATAATAATTATTGTCAGCTAATGGCAGATTACGCAAATAATCTAATTGCGTCACGCCAATCAACGACCCGGGTAACGCATCTGTGATCCGGTTCACTACTAGCGGCTGTAGGCTGAGCGAGACCTCATCGCAATGACGCGATCTGAGCGTCAGGAAAGTTATACCGTCGATCGGATTTGTCACGTCACCTACGCCCGACACGAATTTATTCGCGGTAGGAAAAAATGGTATATTTAAACGATCACGACAAGCAGAGGTAATTAAGTCACGCTGAGAGGCACTATCAACAAGCGCGCGTTTATTTCCGTGATCATCGAAGGCGGCACACAAGACCGTCCCTAACAGAATAGTAGCTGTTGACTTGTCCGTGACAGCCCTACATCGCATACCTACAGTGTATAGCGATATCGGGTCCCCGGCGGCACTATACTGACCATTATTGGGTCTGTTTTCACCCGATTCGTTCAGACGTGTATTTTGAACGCTCATTCGGAACCGTGCATTTAATTTGTTTATTTGTGTTCTGATTTACGACAGAAACATTTTTATTATTTAATGACGATTTGTTACTAAAGAAATGTAGCAAACTATGATGGCTACGTGTACATGTAGTACATCTACTTGTTGATTTGCAATCAAGTAGCGAATGTTTATTACTGAAACAATTAACGCATAACTTACGCCGCTTAACAAATGTAAACCGTTCGTGCACGTGAGACATTGACAAGAATGTCGAGCATTCATTTAACTTAATATGATCATTCTTTCCACAACAAACGCAACAAATAATATCTTAATTCTCGTTAACACTCACGAAAGTTTTTACGTTATTACTTCTCATCCCTGTGGACTTCATAGACGATTTCCCGGCAATACTACGAGACTGATAAACGGATTTCGTATTATTTAAATCAGTTACACTATTTGCGCGTTGCATTATTTATGATTACCGTCGAACGAAATCTATAAACTCGGTGCATGTAGGCATATTACTACTGTCATTGTTATTAATAGACATCTCGAATGCCTTTACGGTATCGGTACTTAACCGTTTACATCCAATATGAATAAATAATAAATCCTCCATGCTTTTGAGATTAAGTTGATGTAACGCGGCAATAATAGAAGAGAAGTTATCAATAAATTCTTCTAACTTTAATGGTGAACTAGAATCAGCAGTTGGTAAATTCAAAAGTTTTTCTACATATGATGAAGCGATTAACCTTTTATCATGATATTTATTTAATAACGCGTTCCATAATACTTTGTAATTCTCGGCAGACGGTATTAGACCTTGGCAAACTGACAATGCGTTACCTATGAGATACTGTATTTTATCGCCGTCGGTTAAATCTGGGTTCTCGTGGATGACCGCACGGAAAGTCTCATAAAATATCGGCCAGTTTTCAAACTCCCCTCCAAATGAAATTATTTCCAAGCTTGGTAATTTGATATAACTGCGATTTTTTGTATCGCATTTAGTAGCAATATCAATGTTCGCCAACTGACTGATTTTATATTTAATTTGTGCAAATAGTTCTTCGAAAGCAATTAATGATTTGTACGAAGGCGCTTGACACTCATCTGATTTAACCTCATAGATACACAGCTCCTCTAAGGTTTCAACATATTTTTGATGTATAGAATCAATAGTGAAGCTACTTGCACGAAAACGTTCCACGTCAGCAGGTACACTAAAATCAAGCGTTCTCGACAAATCGTATAATGATTGTACATGCTCGAATAATGTCGATACTTTATTTTGTATTCTAAGAAGTTCCTTATTAACAATCTTTTGTGCTTTAGCCATTATGAAACACTACCAATTACACAAACTTAGTACTTATTTAATAAAGTTAAAGTATAATAAATAAGTTAAAGTAAATAGCGGCTTACTACGAACACGTGCTGTAGGCTACGTTCGGCAAATTTAATTATCTATCACGGCCGAAGTGACCAAAATTATGTATGCGCTGTTCAGACACTAAATTAAACCTCCGTTTCGTACACACAAATTAGAAAAAAGGAACATGTTAAAAGGAAAGGGGTACTCACTGAACTCAGCTTCACCTCACTTCTTCACAGGGCGCCCTGATTTTACTAGCGACGATTTCACAGTTTACTAAAGTTTTATGGTAATGAAAAAGACTGGGCTCGCGGCGTAGCCGCATTATATATGCAATTTTTCCACCCCCCGCGCACACCTGTGCGTAGGACAAGGAAGGATATAGGCATTAGGGCTAGGTGAGAAAAGATAGGATGCATTGTGCGTACTCATCGCGCCTCGCTAATAAAACGGCCTAATCAGAGTTAAAATTACATACTAAATCTTTTGATACTTCATTTAAATTATCTGTATTAAAAACTTAAAGATATTTTAATTCATCCACAAGGAATTGCATATTCGAATGCTTAATACAAGCGCAACTCTCGCAATCTTTTATATTAGGGGAAAGTACGTAAAATGGACGGTACTTTTAAAAATTACTAAAACTTATTTTGGCCTCTTCCTGAGTAAACTTTTTATGTAGAATACATAATTTTTCAAGCAAATATCTCTTGACGTTTAATTTTTTTGTAGGTTCTGTAGTCTTTTTTGCCCGCAGTGGCGCGGCTAACATCGTCCCTATTAAAAAAAAACATTCGATTTTATTTTGCAATGTCTTTTGCTGGTGGTAATTTTTGAAATTGCTCTTGAATCCCAGAGAAGATCTTCGTTTTATATTTGTATTTTTTGATGATACTTTTATCCAGAACGTTTTTCAAGACATTCTTTTCAATATTGTTATCAGTTTGGAATTGTGTTTTTAGTTTTACTCTTTTTCTCGGTGTTTTCTCTTCTACTTCTCGTGTATGTATGTCATCTGTTTCCTTTTCTATGGCTAATTTAATAAGTATATTTTCATAATTTTCCTGCATTTTGACTAGTTTCTATCATAGAGGTCTTACTCATAAAAGAAGAAATTAGTGACTTTTGGTCACTATGACTACAAAGCAGTTATTACGTTGTCATGCTTATAAAAAGTTGTAATTAATTTATAAAGTTATTTTCTTATATTAAATAATGGTGAATGCACTGATTTGCTCATAGTCTACTGCTGATACTCTGCTCTATTTCATATAACAGGTTATGGGCCCAGAAACGGGAATAAAAGAGAAAAATGAGTAATCACGTGCACATAGAACAATTGAAAAGAGAAAACTACGATACATGGAGGATCCTTGCAAAAGCTGTACTATTAAAACTTGGCCTTTGGAGCTATGTTTCAAATAAAATTAAGAGACCAAGGTGATGCATTGAATGACTATATGGAAAAAGATGAGTTAGCATTAGCCGAGCTATTTCTCATAATATCACCGGGCGAATTAAAACTAGTTAAAAATTGTCAAACAAGTAAAGATGTCTGGGATACGCTAGAAAGCATATATTATAGCAAAGGTCCTGCAAGAAAAGCAAGCCTATTAAAAGAGTTGATATTGAAGAAGATGAATGATGGTGATAATATTGTCAATCACTTGAATAAATTTATGGATATCGTCGATAAACTAGCAGATAGACATACCAATTAATAAAGATCTTCTTAGTATTATGATGCTTTACAGCTTACCTCAATCTTTTGAAAATTTTAGAATTGCAATAGAATCCAGGGATGATCTACCAGATCCAGACAACTTGAAAATAAAGATAATTGAAGAAGCTGAGGCAAGAAAAATATAGCTAGTACAAGTGAACAAAACTCTGAACAAGAGGCGCTGTATAGTAGACAACGTGGCAAAAATAAAAACTTTATTGTTAAATGTTTTAAATGCAAAAAGAAAGGACACAAAGCTCATGAATGCTGGTCAAAAGTGGACCGAGTTAATAAAAATAATGCAAGTCTATGTTGCTCAGAAGAAACATGCCTAAAAACGTCTGATAATAAAGAAAAAATTAAGAAATGGTGTCTTGACAGCGGATGTACGTCACATGAGTCATGAATTGAAAAGATTCATTAATATGTACAAAGCTGATAACAAAACGTTAAGGTTAGCATCAGAAAACTGTCTTGCACAAATCGAAGGACGAGGTCCAGCAAAACTTTACACCTATAAAATACCAAATCTGAAACTAACTGAAGCCTTGTACGTACCATCGCTGACTACAAATCTAATGTCAGTTGGAAAAATAAAAGACAAAGGTGGAACAGTTTATTTAAACAAAAAAATGCTATCGTGATGCGAAACAATAAAATTCTGTTAAAAGCAGAGAGACATTCAGACGGTTTGTACTACGTTAAAGAAAACATAGAAGAGAAAGCTAATTACTGCGAAGCAAGCAAAATGCAGCAATGGCATAGAAAGTTAGCACATCTAAATGAAGGACAAATGAGAATAGCACTTGATAAGAAAATTATGGAAGGCTTAGAATTCAATAAAAGTGACAAAGTTAAAGACTGAAGTCTGTGCTAAAGGCAAAGCAACAAAACTACCGTTTAATGCACCTAAAAATGAGCAACGTACAAATGAAAGACTAGAAATTGTGCATACTGATGTATGTGGTCCCATGAGGCAGCCATCGAAAGGGGGTTCCAAATACTTCATCACATTTACAGATGATTAATCAAGATATACAAGAGTATATACAATGAAAACTAAGGATGAAACTCTATCTCATATAACATATAAAAATAATGGGATATGTCAACTAAACAAAGCCGTATATGGTTTGAAACCATGAGAAATTGTTGGAAATCGAATTCTTAAATCCGATTTCCAACAATTTCTCATGTAACTTTAAGAACCATTGTCTTCCTGCTTGTTTCAAACCATATATGGCTTTGTTTAGTTGACATATCCCATTATTTTTAGATCTATCTATATCTAAAAGCATTTCTTTTGCTTTTTTAATCAACTCTATGTCTTTTCCATGTGTAATTATGTATTTTAAATATTTATCCAGATTTTTTGGCTTCTTCATATAAATTTGTTCATCTAAATCACCGTTTAAAAATGCAGTACACACGTCTAGTTGGGATAACTTAAATTTATTTTCAATTGCATGTGCAATAAGTATTCTAAGAGTACTCATTTTTGCAACAGGTGCAAATGTTTCAGTGTAATCAATTCCTTCTTTCTGATTAAACCCACGCGCCACAAGTCGTGCTTTTCGTCTATCTATTTCTCCCATTGCATTATATTTATATTTTAAAATCATTTTACTATCAATCAAGTTTTTGCTTTCGTTCCTGTGTACAATTTTCATAGTATTAATTTTGAGATGAGATTCAATCTCGCTTATTATTGCATCTTCCCATTCATCCATGTTCTCGTCTATTTCACAGAGGAATGATTGTTCAGCATCCATCTCATAATCTTGATGCCATGCTGGTGGTTTTCTCTGTTTTTTATCAGTAGAACTAGTCGGATCTATTTCATCTGTTTCTGTATTTGCGTCAACAAATATTTCAACATTGTTCAATTCCTGGTCAGTTTCATCAATTTCATGTTCTTTCAAATCTTTATTATCTTCTACATTTGCTTTTTCAGGAGAAAATATAATTTCTATTTCCTTTTTATTAACTACATCTTGTTTTTGTTCTCCTTTGATCTCGTTTTCATAAAACATTTTGTCCAGTATTTTGACATCTCTGCTAAACATTACCTGGTCTGTTTTTGGGTTGAAAATCCGGTATGCCTTGTGATTTTCCGAATATTCTACAAAAATTCCAGGTGTCGCTCTGGCTTCAAATTTTCCATTTTTATGTACAATCACCTTAGTTCCGAATATGTGAAAATGTCTTACTGACGGAACTCTCTTTACCCATTTTTCAAATGGAGTCGCGTTATCAATACTTGTGCAAGGACTACGGTTTGCCAAGTAGTTAGCTGTATTAATAGCTTCAGCCCAAAAAACTTCTTTCATATTGGCGTCTATCAACATACATCTAGCTTTATCAAGCAATGTTCTATTTTTTCTTTCTGCTAAGCCATTCTGTTCTGGCGTGTATGGTGCGGAAAGTCTCCTTTTGATGCCATTCTGATTCAAATATTTGTCAATATTATTGTTTATATATTCTGTCCCATTGTCACTTTGTAAGCATACTATCTTCTTTTTGGTAAATCTTTCAGCCTCATTTTTGAATTCCTTAAATTTTGATAGAGTTTCATCCTTAGTTTTCATTGTATATACTCTTGTATATCTTGAATAATCATCTGTAAATGTGATGAAGTATTTGGAACCCCCTTTCGATGGCTGCCTCATGGGACCACATACATCAGTATTCACAATTTCTAATCTTTCATTTGTACGTTGCTCATTTTTAGGTGCATTAAACGGTAGTTTTGTTTGGTGATACGAAACAATAAAATTCTGTTAAAAGCAGAGAGACATTCAGACGGTTTGTACTACGTTAAAGAAAACATAGAAGAGAAAGCTAATTACTGCGAAGTTCTACTGATAAAAGACAGAGAAAACCACCAGCATGGCATCAAGATTATGAGATGGATGCTGAACAATCATTCCTCTGTGAAATAGACGAGAACATGGATGAATGGGAAGATGCAATAATAAGCGAGATTGAATCTCATCTTAAAAATAATACTATGAAAATTATACACAGGAACGAAAGCAAAAATTTGATTGATAGTAAAATGATTTTAAAATATAAATATAATGCAATGGGAGAAATAGATAGACGAAAAGCACGACTTGTGGCGCGTGGGTTTAATCAGAAAGAAGGAATTGATTACACTGAAACATTTGCACCTGTTGCAAAAATGAGTACTCTTAGAATACTTATTGCACATGCAATTGAAAATAAATTTAAGTTATCCCAGCTAGACGTGTGTACTGCATTTTTAAACGGTGATTTAGATGAACAAATTTATATGAAGAAGCCAAAAAATCTGGATAAATATTTAAAATACATAATTACACATGGAAAAGACATAGAGTTGATTAAAAAAGCAAAAGAAATGCTTTTAGATATAAATAGATATAAAAATAATGGGATATGTCAACTAAACAAAGCCATATATGGTTTGAAACAAGCAGGAAGACAATGGTTCTTAAAGTTACATGAGAAATTGTTGGAAATCGGATTTAAGAATTCTTCAGCGTATCCTTGCTTGTATATATTAGAAAAAGGAGGAGAAAAGCTGTTTGCAAACATTTATGTGGATGACTTAATACTAGCATATAAATCAGAAATGTTGTTACAAGAAGTCAAAACAAAACTGCAAAAAGTTTTTGAGTTACGAGATCTGGGTTCACTCCATCATTGCCTGGGCATACAATTCACCCATGTAGGGGGAGAAATAACATTGTCACAGGAGAATTATATTGAAAATTTAATAAATAAGTTCAACATGGCTGAATGTAAGCCAGTGTCAACGCCCATGGAGACTGGTCTGAAACTGGAGAAGGGTAATGGACTCACAGAGATGGAGAATATACCATACCAAATGTTAATTGGATCTCTAATGTACCTCGCTGTAGCCACAAGACCAGATATAATGTTTGCTGTTAGTTATTTGAGCCAATATAATACATGTTTTGATAATACACATTGGCAAGCTGCAAAAAGGGTGATTCGTTATTTAAAAGGAACGAAGAATGTAACCATCAGATATAAACAATCAGGAATGGCACTAACAGGCATGGCTGACGCTGACTGGGCGGCATGTACCGTTGACCGTCGTTCATATACCGGTTATATTTTTAAGTATGGTGGTGGCCTTATCAGTTATGCATCAAAGAAACAAAGAACAGTGGCTTTGTCAACAGCAGAAGGCGAATATATGGCGATGATAGAAGCAACGAAGGAAGCTTTACACTTGAAATATCTGTTGGAAGATATTGGAGTTTTTCAACAAACTGTTACGATCTATAATGATAATTTGGCTGCACAGATGTTAGCAAACAATCTAATGACTGGTAAGACATCGAAACATAAAGGAACATTTTATACGGGATTGTGTCCAGAAGAAATTAGTGACCATCCGTTACAAGGACACAGAACATATGGAGGCAGACCTTTTTACAAAGGCATTACCACAACCAAGATTGTTAAAGCTTCTAAAGATGATAGGCGTCACTCAGACCTGAAGGTCATCGGGGGAGTATCATAGAGGTCTTACTCATAGAAGAAGAAATTAGTGACTTTTGGTTACTATGACTACAAAGCAGTTATTACGTTGTCATGCTTATAAAAAGTTGTAATTAATTTATAAAGTTGTTTTCTTATATTAAATAATGGTGAATGCACTGATTTGCTCATAGTCTACTGCTGATACTCTGCTCTATCTCATATAACAGTTTCTTTTGTTGTCTACTAATTTTTTCTCGAGATTCTTGAAACCTTTTCTTGTGTTTAATTGGAATCGCAATTGTCGGTTTTCTAGTTTTAGCCTGTACTCAACTCGGCGGTGCATATTACGGCAATTTAATTTGTTTTATGCTTTGAGTTCGTAGCTTGTGACATAGAAGGTTCATTTAGTGGTGCAATTTTCGCATCTTTTGCTTTTTTCAGATCTTTCTTCCATTTTTGCCGTAACTCTTGTTTTCTGTATAGGTGCTCTTTTTTTTCATAATACCGGGCAGACCTTTCTTTTGCCTTCCTTTGCATATCTTTATACTTTTGAGGGTTTTCGGCTTTAAGCTTTTCGCGATATTTTTTCTGTTTTTCAGCTACATTCATAGCTGTTACAATGTTTATATTTTTTAATATTTAATCACAAATAATACAGGTATATTTTTGTTTAAATTTTAAACACAGTAATTTTAACGACTTAAGAATAGCTGGCTGCAAAAGGACAATAGAGTAGCAAATTTTATGTATCTTGCACTTCCAATACAAAAAAATACTGATTCGGATAATAATTAGCTTTAATGTAAAGTGAAGAGAAAAACAATTAGTGTGTAGGTATATAAATTAAGTTCACTTTGCCATACAAACAAAAAAGTATTAATTTGTTATATACAATACGCATAAACCTTTATAACACTTCAACGTTACGTAACAAACAATCAGCGAAACATAGAAGCTACGTAGAAGTAACGTAAAAGCGTGATTTGCAAGGTTATAAAAGGGTTTTATTTTGAAATTAATCTATATTTTAAACAAAGACACATTACCATGCTTATATTAATTACTTCCATATAGTACTACATAAGTTGCGTATTATTATAACTGTTATTCAATGATATTTAAAAGTATAGATAGGTTACGTAGACAACATTCGGTGTTTGAAAATGATACACTAACGCACACATGAATAATATAAACATTGTAATAGCACACTACATTACAATTACACGTCAAAGAAGGATAGTAAATGCAATTATCGCAAGCGAAAAAGAGATAACTCTAATTTGCTAATTGCTTCGTATTTGTATAGTGAAAATACAGTTAATTCATCAGATATGATTTTTTACCGTACACCATGATTTATGCCTAAATTACGATTCATTCATGAGTTCATGTAGTAAAAGCTATAAAGTAGTTAAAACTGCATTGAAATTAGGTAAATAGGTGTCATTGTTTTTAAAAAAAAATAATAATATTGATTATAATATATAGCCACATTGATGATATTAATTATTTATATATAAAATAATAAAAAAAACATATAGACACCAAAACAAACCCGAAAGGTATCTACAGTTTTACTAACAACTGCTCCCAAAAAGTTTTAAGATTACAATTATTATTTTTTGTATCTTATATTATTTATGAATGTCTTTTTGTTGAGGGTCTATTACAATAAGGTAATGGGAGAAGAAGAAAATGATGCATTGATTCTTCTGCAGTTAGCAAAGGATATACTGAAAAAACTCCTACGTAAACAAATAGCACTCACTGTCTACATCCGCTACCTACGCTAAAACTTGTTTTAGTAGTTTGATAGTTCAGCTACCTATATATGCACTTGTTTATTAAAAATTATTACATTCACTGCAACAATGACTTTTTTATATCATTTCCTAAAATATTCTACCTCGATCATCCCGCAACAGACAGCATGATTATTTTGTCATTTCTGTACGTTAATCTATGATCGGCTTGGCAGCGATCGGCGTTGTCATGGCAACATATTTATTTTATTACATAAATAATGAAATCAAATAAAATGTTATAATTCATGATTTCTTAACTGTGGTATGTAATTCTATGATTTTTTTTTACTTTCGTAATTAGTGCATATCTACCTCTTTTAATACTATAATATCATTGCTTTTATTTACCTTTAAAATAGTCAAATTGACAATACTTTAAATTTCACAGAAAAATCCACAGACGAAACACACTGCGTACGCTTTAACATATTCCAGTGACGACAAAATGGTCTTCTTTTTTTTAACTATTGCCTGGATATTTGGTGTTGCCAGTACTATTTATAAATACAACAATACTGTTTTATACACTAGGTAAGGGTAATTTTGATAACATACAAAATAGTAACATATAAGTAAAAATATGAAGACTAATATTTAAATTGCGATAAATCAATAAAACTCGTTTTGAAAGTTATAATCAATTATATTTTCGATACAAAAAATATAAGTTTTATAGTACCTAGTCTTTGGCGGAACTAAAAGGCGTGTTTTTGTTAAAATTTTGGTGTCGGCAAATTTAAATAATTTTATTTTTTAAATTCTACTAGTTACATTCACTTTAAGAATGCATTCTAAAAGTTTAAGAGATACGTAATATAAATATGATACCTACATTGCAATTTACCAAGTTTTTCTATAAGCCGTCAAAATTTAAGACACTTAATTTTTCAAAAAGTGGCTAAATCTACGGCCTGATCCATGAATTTCTCTGAAATTAGATAGGTCTCTTTTTTCCCCTGATTTAAATAACGGTTTTACATTACTGTATTTCATTAGATTTAAATTTACCAATATCCACACATTTGTTAAACAAGGGACAATAGAATTTATTATGATTTAAATTAAGTCTATTGAAATTCTCCATAAATCTTCAGTCTTTTTCATGTTTAATTCAATTTTCAATATAAGTATTATGGACAGGAATACTAAAGTTTTTATTTTTTAACACTAACAATATTATAATATTTTATTCTTACTTGCGTAACTTTAGTAATAGCCTTACTACCAAACAATGCAATACCCAGTTATATAAACAGAATAAGAAATCAATTACACATTATGAAAAAAAAATACTAAAACTTTGACTCAACTTTATGAGTAAAAAGTCATTACGCTAATCAATACTCGTAGCTTAGTTTAATAGTGATGCCGTATCTAATAAGATGAAATTTAATTTACATGGTTTATATAATATGTAAATACATCATAATATATTGCTTATGATATAGCGATACCAACCTTTCCGACAGCCAAGGACGACTAGTTTCTTTAAGCATCGGTGTTTAGATGTAGCACGCAAAGCTTGGAAATAGGGTTCCCAAAAGTGTTATTTTGGCATTTTATTGTTTTAACACCTACTAGTCCGTCACTTCCTGGGTGGCACTCATTCTTGAAACTTAAGTGCTAAATCGTTTAATTTGATGGATTTTTTTTTGACATGACCACTTATAGCGCTATTGGAGAGTGCTAAGTTACTCCTGACTCGATCGTTGCCACAATGATTGCAGCATGTGGTCAATATTCTGCCGACGATTAAGTCGATTCATCGGGATACTAACAATATCTACAGTTGGAGCTGTTATGTATGACCCAAATACTAAGAAATGTCCAGATTTTAATACCATTAAATCATCTGGAGAATCGCTCATTGCGGAAATAGGTCGGGAATTAAGACAGCTTTCTACTTGTGTTAATAAAGTGGCACATTCTTGGAATGTCAATTTAGTCTCCCCTATAGTTCTATTAAGACGATGCTTTGTAGATCTTGCAAAATGGGGAGAACCAGGAGTTATAAAATGCCACCTTATACCGTCATTGGCTAACACGGACGATAACTCTATTGGCAACGAATACTTGGCTCGGCTCTTTTGGAGTTCAAAATTGGCTTTCAAAATCAATGAAGTTAGTACCGCAGTCAGCGCAAATTCGCGCAATGTCCCTGAAGCGCAGTAAATCTTTTTAAGTCGGCTATAAAAGCAGCCGTAGTGAGTTCGAAAACAAGCTCCAAATATTCCTACTGCTATAGTCACTGTGCATACAAACAATGCAATGTAGGTAAGCCTTTCTTGTATTAGCGTTCCGTAATTTTGATGACTTTAATAAACACGAACTAGCAAAATCTACACCACAGTTAGAAAATGGTTTAGATATTGCCAGCCTGGCTGAAGGCAAGTTGCATATTAGTTGAGTTGCATATTGGTGATTGAGAATTTTGGGGCCTGTTTCACACACGTTACGCAATTACGCACATATTCTTAACCTGCAATTTAACATTTGTTATCCAGTAATTAGCGCGAATGACATTTAACATTAAAGTTGGTCCTCCGTGTAATGTTATCTTATGCACACGATCAGTAATAATATACGCTAAATACGATTTTCCTGAAATAGCTACAGAATGTTTCAAGTCATGTGGTATAGTGGCATGTTTAAATCGACTACTGACGTATGTTATCTGTGTCAACGAATGCACTCAAAAATTATAAAGAACTTTCCTTTGAGACACCTTTAACTGCATTCGTTATTAATTGTTGAGAGGGAGAGGGGCTCCGGTCCTCGACACTAACCTATGCGAAACATAGCGGCATTAGGCCACTACTTCACGCCGGTATTCTGTGCGAGTGTTGTTATTAACCCGGACGAGGCAAGCCCGTTTGTGCTGACATCATAAGACGGCAGGGTGACTCGCCCTGAGCCCTAAGTCGCCTCTTAGTACATGCTTTGGCCTGGGCCTCCCCTATTCTTATTACGCCCAAGGGAAGCACAATTGGATGAGCGATATTTGGAGCAGGCCTTTGTCCAGCAGTGGACGTCATCCGGCTGAAATTAAATTTATTTATTTATTTATTTAATAGGTACACACAACAGAATTACAACAAATACATAATAAAAAAAAATAAACTATCAGCTAAATACAAGATAGGCTGCAATTCCACGAGGGTGTGTACTCAGCATGTTTAGCATAAGTTGATAACTATGCAAATACAACAGAAATAGCGATTTTAAAACTAACTTTAGGTAATGTAGTATTATAAAAAAAAAGATAGAGAGAATATATATTTGGACAAATAGAAGTGAATAATTATGGTAGTTAAATTAAGATGCTTTTTTAAAAATTTAAACTAATTAAGGAATTTATATAAACTAGATTTCCATTTACAAACAGATGAACTGTGGATGTCAGGTACTTCACTGATTTCGAGTAGTAGTGCATTGTATTGACGACAAATTCTATAGATGGGGTTTTGGAAGGACACGTTATTATTGCAGAACGGAATGATAAAAGGCTGTTCATGTCTTGAAGACCGATTGGGAACTCTTAGATGGATATTCGACAAGAGGGCAGTAGAAATTGTGCCATCCAGTATTTTGTATAAAGTCGTTAGGTCATGCAATTTGCGACGACTCTCGAGGCTCAGTAACTTGAAGTGAGATAGCCTTTCCTCATATGTAGTCAGCTCCCTTTTTAGACCAAACCTAATCGTCAATACGCGAAGAAGACGTCTTTGAATAGACTCAAGCATATCAGTATATGTATTATATTGAGGTGACCAGACAATGGAGGCGTACTCGATTTGGCTCAGGATTAGCGACTTATAGAGTAACAGTAAACTATTTGGTGACTTGAATTCTTTAGTAGCTCTGCATATGAAGCCAGATAGCTTATTACATTTCTTGGCTATTTCTTCATAGTGATATTTAAAAGTTAGTTTCGAGTCAAAAGCAATACCTAGATCCCGTAAAACAAACTTCCGCTCAAGTGGTATATTATCAATTTTATAGTCAAACAAAATTGGGTTTTAATACGAGTGAAAGATATAATGGAGCATTTTTTTATACTCAAACTCATACTGTTAGCACTACACCAATCGAGTAGAGTATCAAGATCCAATTGTAGATTAATACAATCACTAACAGTTTTAATTCGACTAAAAATTTTAAGGTCATCCGCATAAAGCAGGGAAACATTTCTTAGCCTAGGGATCAGATCATTAATATATATAATAAACATCAATGGGCCGAGATGGGATCCCTGAGGAACGCCGGATATTATAGAGACTCGTCGTGAGTAGAATCCCTTCAGAGCTACTAATTGACTACGATTGGATATATAAGATTTTATCCAACGTAAGAGGCAACCATGCAGACCCATAGTTTCCAATTTACAGGCCAATATTCTATGGTTTACTCTATCAAAATCCTTTTGGAAGTCAGTATAGATAGAGTCAACTTGACCATGATCATTGAAAGCTCTACAAATAAAGTCTGTATACTCCATCAAGTTACTGGCGGTTGACCTTCCTTTTAAGAAACCGTGTTGCTTCTGAGTGATATGCGGGATAAAGTGGTGGTATAGGTGGTCGTAAACTAAGGACTCTAATATTTTGGCAAAACTGGATAAGATGCTTATAGGCCTATAATTAGTACAGTCGCTAGGGTCACCCGATTTGTGTATTGGTATGATGTGTGCTTCTTTCCAAGCATGAGGAAAAACACCAGTTTGTATAGATTTGTTAAAAATCAAGTAAAGAGGGTCTATCAGAGCCTCTGAGCAATGCTTAATAAAGTAGGGAGGAATGCCATCTGGCCCAGCTCCTTTGTTAGGATCCAATGCATTGAGTTTCTTTAAAATATCCTCTTTAGATATGTGCACTGAAAATAGAGGATAATTAATAATAGGCTGACTTGATAAAGAATCGTTCATGTGCCTATCTGGTTCAAAAACTGATGAAAAATACTCGGAGAAGAGTTCGGCTGCGGCTTCACCACCAGTTGCAATTTTGTCACCAAACTTAATGGTCTCGGGGTTTGACGGTCCAAGTCTTTTACTTTTAATATAAGAAAAGAATAGTTTGGTAAATGAGGTATTTATCACAATATCTTCGTATATCACAATATGCTCGTGAACGGGTGCTGCTTGTGGTGGCTGGATGATCCTCTCACCGGGAAATCTGATGTAGGTATGTTTTTTTATTTCTTTTATTTTTCCTATATTTTTTAAAATCAAAGTTATTATAAATCTATATTTTTTTATATAATAGCTAGTAAAATGTTCGCATAATGTCTTTATTTTATTAACGGTATGTATGGATTGATCCATCTGCTATATTGTACTTTAAGTATGTACTCAATAACTTTAACTATTAATTGTTACTTATTAATTTACATTTTTTTCCTTACTCGTGTAAGACATTTACTAATTGACGTTTGTGTATTTTGTTGCATCACTTTGCATATATTGTAATCGAAATGTTTTGTAAAATTAAATTTAAAATAAGTGTCTGTCATTCAGTTTGGAAAAGAGCAACGTTAGAGTTTCTTGCTCGTTCTTCTCTAAGGAAATCGGCCTTCCGAACGAGCTGTAAGAAAAAAAATTACATATTTCAAGTGATATGCATATACATATTTTATAAAAGAAGCGCAAGGGGAATTGCGGGGCTTTAATACATAATGTATGGATCATTCAGAAATACTTTTTTGTTTTATTTCCCTCATTGGTTTTGATTAGATATGAATTAATCAGTTTTTTTTATTATGAATAAAACAACATCGGTCGGGTCAGTTAGTAGTCTTAATTATGACCATAATGTGACCCTGACGTCACGATAAAAATCTAACCTATGTATTTCGTTTGTTTGGTGTAGCGTGTAGAAGAATAAAAAGTTAAGATGATCGGTACTTCGTAATGAAACGCTTCAGAAAAGCAGAAAAATATAGACTTGATTAGCTCCGTAGATGCACACTTGTTAATGACAGCTTTATAATAGCGCGCGATGAACCAGTTAGCCGCTATCAACCAATTTGATCATTGCTTTCCTTAAAATCTATAATGTGAATGGTTAACACGCGAACGGGAGCTTTCTATAGACCGACTCACGAATATGTCTGCTGCGGTTGGTTACAAGCATCCTACTTTTACATTCAATTGCTGTCTGGGCCGCGTGTGCAGTGCGGCATAAATGTATTACGACCCTAATTCTAAACATTGGTTTATCACTGGAAAACAAATTTCAACAAGTAAATAATAAAATTAATCCCTCCTTGTCGATTTCTGCTCATAAGCCAACAATCTACAATCTTTAAATGTTTGTCCCAACTTGCTAGCTGTAGTACCAACGTTCAAAGGTTCCAATGACTGACTGGTGTGGAGCATTATTACTTTGCCCCACAGGTACAGGTAGGATTAAGCTTTATCCTATCTAATATCGAATTCAGATAGGTTTTAATAAGTCACAGTAGCTATGTATCATAACAAGGAAATTCCTCTCTTTAAGTATCTTAACAAAATATTATCATTTTAGTTTTACTTTTCTTTTGCAAAGGACTAGTTTACCGTGGGCTAGCATTTTCGACAGAAAGGTAAAACCGAGACTTAGGCCCGGTATCCACCAAAGTGGAGAGGAGAAGAGATGTATTTTGATAACCAACCAAAATTCGGTATTTACACATCTCCTCTCCACTTAGCTTCGGTGGAAATGGATGAAGCGGAGAGGAGACGAGATGTCTCATTTGTCTATAGAATTTTGTGCCGCGTCGAGCGATCAAGCAGCGTGGCGGAGCGGAGATGCGTGTAGGCAAGTGACCCACGCTCGCAACCCTTTTCCCCGCTACCTTCTCCCAGTGCCTCGCGCACCCAAAAGCGTTGCTATAAACACAGCTATTGTGATTCCTCTGGTGTTGCAAGAGAATGTGGGCGGCGGTGATTACTTAACACCAGGTGACCCGTACCCTCGTTTGTCCTCCATTTTCATAAAAAAATAATACGCAGCTCACTTTTCTGCGCTCTGGTGGAAATAACCTCTTCGCGGCTTTTGGTGGATACCGGGCCTTATACACCAGGCAAGTACAAACGTTGGCTTTGGTTCAATTTTGAAGGCGTATGTCTTCATTATCAATCGTTGGTTCGGTCATAAGGAATTCGAAAGCAAAACACATTTTATAATAATACATTATTTATATTCCTTTACTATTGTACAATATATTTTATACACACAAGTTTATGAAAACTAAAACTTATTTTTATAATGCTATAAGTATGCTGCTTTGAGCAATAAAATGTGTATCATAAAAACAGGACGGGTAAGTAAATTATCCTTAACAACTTTTACAGCTACTACCAGTGAACGCATATAAAAAAAACATGGAAGCATTTCTGGCGATTTAAAATAGCGCAACTATAACTATAATACCGTCATAGGCCGGGCTTACAAACTGTTCGATTAGGCGATTGAGTGCGGTTGAATCCCTGTCAGACAGAGCAAACAGACATTTTTAAAACAAACAGGGTTTGTTCAATTTAAAATGCCTTCATGTGTTGTTAAGTGGTGTAGAAATCATACGGAGTATCGTCCCAATGGTTGTGGAATCAGTTTTCACGTGTAAGTACACTATTACTTAAAAACACAATGAAACATATTTTATGAGATGGATGGCATTATGCATACTGTGGTAGCACGTTTAACTAACATTATATTATACACCAAAAATATTTTAATGTGACTTTTGCGCTAATAATCAACAGTAGATAGTATGACAAGACTGCTTCCATGTTTTATATGCGTACACTGGTTACTATGTACCTATAACCTACAGGATAACATAATTATTATTCATAAGATATTGACAAAATCCATCAATTACTGATGCCCTAAAATACGACTCGATCTCATAATAATATGCAAGTTCCAGCTTAAGCAAGAGCATTATTAAAAGATTTTATGGTAAATTATCAAAATTTGTGTTCATTAGGTACCTATAGCATTTCTATAGGTATTCTTTACTTCATGTTAAATATGTATTAAAAGGGCGTTTAATTCATAATACTTTGTTGTCATTTTATTTTTTATATACGTGGGTAGATTTAAAAAATAATGTTCACAACATATTTTTTAGAGTCAGCCAATCTTATGCTATCTGAGCTATCTTTAATTAAATCTATAACAACGTTTGAAATCTTCACAAATTTTTATATGCTATTAAATGAGGTAGGTACCGAATTGATATACCTATACAAGACTATAAACATTATCACTTAGATCATTTGTAAGTCCTAGATAGACTGTGACAGCTGTGAAAACGTCAAAAAAAGTTTAGAACTAAACTCTATTTCGAGCAATTCACGCACACTAACACAATGTCATACACATTGCGAGTGTAAGACGTAGCTTGTCACGTACACAAAACTAATATTCCTGGCCTGATTGTATCGGTTGTCTAACAGCAAGAGTCTCTATCTAGAGGTATAAATAATCTAAGCATTATTTATTGCTTTTCTGTGCCTGTTGATATCACTTGGTCAAACTTCATGCATAACCTTTTTAAATTTCTTCGCAATTATTTGTATGATTTTCATATGGAGGGTAGAGGCAAGGAGAATCATTTCATATTGAAGAAAAGTTGAAAAAGTGACCAGCTTATGCTGTAAATAACAGTTCATAAAACTTCCACAATGGCGCTGGTGCAGGCACAGAGTATGGTATGAAGTATGAATGTAGCAATTGTAAACGCATTGAAGTATGCCGAGTTAAAAAAAAATACTCTAACTGTCGACTAAAATAGTTAATTATTAAAAATTTCAACAACTTACGTTGTACAAAATAATGTAATAACCTTAAAGAATTATTATAGGGAAGCGTGCACCTAGAGTGATTAGTAGTATTTTATATTTAATGCGCTTCTTTTAAGATTTACCCTGATGTTACTGTAGCGCCACCCTAATTTAATGCTGTTTGACGGACACTTTTTCATATACACAGATGATTCTCTTTGCCTCTACCCTCCATAGTTTGCAGTCGATATGCGTCTGCTAGACGATTTGCCATCTGAATTCGATTTGTGATGGACATTGTTCCGTCACTTGATCTCCACGCGTTAAGAATGGTACTAATTGTACATATAACACACTAACGTTTGCCAGACATCATGGAGACGTTTATATTACAATCATATATAATCTTATTATGACGTACTAGGTATGTCTACAGCATCTATCTACCTAACAATAATTTAGAGAAGCCTATACTATAACTATATCATTAGTTATTTTATATCTTAAGGCAACTCTGGTAAAAGCCATGCACAGAACTTAAGCGTTGAGAGAAATCTTGAATGGCACTGTTGTGGTCAGAGCGTATCATTTACCAAATATATCCGAAGCGCAAGGATTTCTCGTTTACAAATGGCTGACATGTATTTCTAAGCAATAATCAAACACATAGAAACACCATCCAGGTGAGAAAATTAAGAACAGTTTATGTCATAGTGCAATAAAGCCGGGATAATTTTCAACTACCCGCAAAACAAAACGCAAAAGAAAAGCTTACAAAAAAATTCAAACTTCAACAATTTATATTAATTTCATCATAGCTGCTAATAAATCATCGAAAAAATAGATTTTTGTATAAATAGTAGTTAGGCATTTATATCACACAATATGTAAACCATTTAAAACTTCATTATTATTTCACAATAAGGTTCAAATGGCCGTCACCTCTCTTACAATAGATTATAACTGAATACATAAAATAAACTAGCTAATATTATTTGACAATGACAACTTAAAAGTGAATGAGCAAAGTGGTCTACCTACTCAACACTAATGAAACCTATATCAGTGGAAAGCTTATTTTAAGTACTAATTTCGTTCTATGGAAGCACCGCTGTAAGTCTTGGGGTTCAAGAGATATCCGACAATTACAAAATACAGCCCTTCTTTATTTATCAGTGTTACGGTTGAAAAAATTGTTTATAGCTGGTGCATGCAGGTGCGAGTGAGAGAGTACTTTCTTATTTACCTGCTTCCTCCATTCCACTTCCACCAATTCAAGTCTCACAGCTCATCTTAGCTTATCGTTGTGTAGTGGGCGTTTCTTTGTTTGACCCTAGCTTATTAAACGGACTATTGAGTTTTATTTCAAACGTCGAAGAATATAATGAAATTCCCATGCATTTAGATCTAAACGATAAACGTAATTTGAGTATGCACTTATTAGCTTCTCATTTCCACAGAGTGTTGGATAGGTAGACCAACGTTCATACATTTTTGCCCATTCTCCTTTGCAGATTGTAAAATTAAAAAAGGTCCAGCAATGGCCTTAAGCGCTTCAAAAAAGCATTGAAGCCTAAAATGGGTAATTTTAGACAAACTTAATATTTTGATATTTTTTGCATAACGTGCTGCTTCCATTCTTGATTTTAATGCAATTTTTTGTTTTTCAATACTATAATAAAATTTGTATCGCATTAATTATTAATATTGTGTAGCATCATATGTTAAAAGTTGCATAATATATTACAGACTAACACAAAACTACGTACTTATATCATTTGTGCTACTTGATTTATCTGGACTTTCTGTTGCCATTACTACTTAACAAAAATTAACAATTATATTAAGGTCAATGTATCATTGTGCAGTCTGTATCCATATATTGAATTTTCAGAACCTCTTTTAAATTAATATTGCATAAAACCATCCCTCTTCACCAATTAATGTACGAGTCATTGGAAATGAACAGACAAATCCTCCCACTTTATAAGACTAATATTGATTTAATGATTTCTATTGTGGTTATATTATGGTTTTCAATAAGTTCAGTATGTACATTATAATTGACCAATGCACGTATTTAGGTAAGAACTGTTGTATTAATGATAAATAAACAACATAAGAATGACACAATGATGGTCCGAATGTAACAACCAGATATCACTGGGTATTTCCTTCCGAAATCAGCAAGTGCCCCAGGGCACTAGTTTTTTCAGATACACCAAAATCGAAAGTCCCGTACGGCACACTATTCCCTCACCAAGTTTTAAACCTTATTTTGTTTGTAAGGTGCTTTATTTTCATGGTATTATAGCTTGTTTCAATAGCTTTGAGATACATTCACTCAAATCATACTAATTATAAGCAATCTGTTAATACACGTAATATAATACGCATTTACAGACCACTGCCAAAATCACGCCGATTGAGGCCTACCGCGGCGCCCAGATTCTTGTCGATTTCGGAAGGTTAAAGAGCGGTCGCGGTACAGAGACAATTTAGGGCATTGACCATTTAAGCCTTGCCTGCTTAAATTTTGATTACAAATTTAATTTAATTAATCCCAGAACTGAGGGATATCACTTTAAAAAAAACGATTGTTTAAATTTGAAATAGCGACATCTCAGGTCAATTTCCTAATATGCAATTATGTTCAGAACCCAAGAGGGCGAGGGTTCAAGTCACACGTTCATAAATTTTGGTTACAAATTTAATTGTATTAATCATAGAAGTGAAGGATATCACTGTAAAAATGCCAAATTATTAATTAAGACTGATTATATTTACACAAAGAGAAGGCACAGAGTCCGATTTACTACTGTTGCCCGATCGCTCTTAATTCATTTACAGAAAATATATACATATATAAAACGAGATGTTTGGCTATACAATTAGTACGTTGTCTACTAACGAAGATATTACACGGCAGTAGTGATGCATGGCGAATTTGATTGACGCCCTATGGGACCTACACTAATAATTATTATGAGCAGTTAGTTCACTTCGACGACTGTGTTCATATGTTGTGGATGAGGCTTGAATTCTACCACTTCATTCCACACCAATTCTGCGAACAAGTATATAACACTTTATTACATATATTTAAAGTATGTCACATATACATATATATATGTTGACAACATTATTTTGACTTAGCCCAATCTTCCAACCTGGAGAGTATTGGGAATACGTTATCTGTAACTATTTTTGTTCACAACTTCCAAACTGTCATTGATTTAGTGACTGGCAAAATAAACATAAGTATTATTTACAAGAGAATTACTAAAAACGTTACGAATATAATGACTTCGGAAGTAACAATATAAAAACAATCTTAGAGTAGTGTTTTAGTAGTTTTCGATAGTGTTTACCACTTCATACCAAAATTGACCAAATTTGTCTTTAGGTACTCTTGTTAACATTTTATATAATGCTGATATGGTTGCCCTATAGAATATATTAAGCAATTATTTATAACTTCATTATCTGTAAACAAAGAACATATTTTTTTTATGTACCAATATAAAAAATTGTATCAAAATATCATCGTTACAAAAATATTTAAGAATACCTTTTAGACGAAATTCTCGGAACACCACCATAATTGTATTCCAGCAATCATTAAAATGTAAATGGATTGACTGATTGATTTAATTAATTATTATTAATTTGTAAAAAAAAAAAAATTGACGATTATTGACAGACAAAAATTGTTACGATAGTACGTATACGTATTTCCATTATCCAACCTCGCAGAGGTTGGAAGATGTCGCATAAAGTTCCCAACTTTGGAAAGCTCGTAAAAAAAAAATGTCATTATTTTTATATTAATTAAAGATTAAAAATGTAATTGTTTTAATGTTTTTTATTACTTTTTTTAATTTTAGTTTTTTCTG
>CATIXQ010000025.1:7721395-7759201 GCA_949711755.1 Leptidea juvernica
CGCCCATAATCTAGCCGGCATCCTGTGCAAAGTTGCCTCCCACTGGTATGTCATTTTGTGTTAGTGTGCGTGCATTGCTCAAAATAGTGGTTAACTATCCAACCTCAATCTATCACAGTGTATCTAGATGTATAAAGGTTTTAAGATTATATTCTAAAAACTCACTTATCAGAGTCCAATTCGAGCATCAGTTCCAATAAATTGACTGCCAACGGGTTTGCTCCGCGGAACACTTCCTTGAAGTCTCGCCGTTTCAACGATGGCAACGATTGAATATAATTACGTGCCTGAAAGAAAACATCACATCACATCATCAGCCAGAAGACGTCCACTGCTGGACAAAGGCCTCCCCCTAAGATTTCCACAACGATCGGTCCTGCGCTGCCCTCATTTAACCTAATCCGGCGATCTTGACCAGATCGTCGGTCCATCTTGTGGGGGGCCTACCAACACTGCGTCTTCCGGTACGTGGTCGCCATTCGAGGACTTTACTGCCCCATCTGTCTATCTTACTATGGGCCCTGCCTACTATCACTTCAGTTTCGCAATCAGTTGGGCGGTGTCGGTGACTTTGGTTGTCCTACGGATCTCCTCATTTCTGATTCGATCTCGCAGGGAAACTCCGAGCATAGCCCTCTCCATGGCCCTCTGAGCGACCATGAATGAGCTTTCTCATAAGGCCCATAGTTAGCGACCACGTCTACATAATAATAAAGTAAAACATAATATAATGTTATTATCATACAACATACACTGGCCTTCAAAAGTAAGTATCACACTTTTAAAATTGGGATAACGTTATAAGTTCACAAGATATACTTTCGAAATAAAAAGGACTCCAAAGAGAATTTAATTTTGTACATAAAAACTTTATAGTCGGTAACCTTCTCTTAAGAATTGGCTGAAAAAAAACTTTAAAAACAAAACCATTCCTTTTTCAAAGTGGACGTTTCCGAATTACAATTTTACCATTCACATTTTTCTTTCTGTTTTAAATTTTTTTCAAGATCGATGGGTCTTGTTTAAAAAATTTATGCTTAAAAGCACATTACATTTATTTATCATGCCTCTTTCAGTTGAAGAATGTGCTAGGATCATGGCTTTTCTGGAACTAGGCATCAGTATGCGTCGCACTGCAAGAATGGTGGGTGTGACGGTGCGAACGGTCCAGAAGGTAAAGCGAAGGTACGAAGAGACTGGAGACCATCTGAGGAGACCTTGTAATGGCAGACCCAGGTGTACCAGTGCCCGAGAAGATCGTTATATTATTTCCACTGTGTTAAGAAATCGCCACCAAAATGCAGTTGAAGTCCAGCAACAGCTACTTCAGACCCGGAGGGACTACATTAGTGACAGTGCAGTGAGAAGAAGACTTGCTGAAGCAAATTTGAAACCCCGAAGACCAGCGAGTGGCCCAAAACTCGAGAGACAGCATCGAGTAGCGAGACTGCGATACGCCCGTGAACACATGCAGTGGGATGAAGAAGAATGGTCAAGAATTTTGTTTGCAGATGAGTCTCGATTCTCCCTTTACACTTCTGATGGAAGGCGAAGTGTTTACAGGCAACCTGGTGAGCGATACCTTCAAGCCTGCATCTCAGAAAGAATCCAATACGGTAAAGGCAGTGTACATGTATGGGCTGGCATATCTTCAGAAGGTCGCACAGAGCCAGTAGCCATAGAAAATGGCACCCTCACTGGGCAAAGATATGCTCAAGAGATTCTCAATGAGTATGCAGGGCCGTATTTAGCAAATATGGGTGATGGATCGATGCTGATGCATGATTATCATGCTTCGGCATCGAGCCCGGCCACACACGGCTCATATCATACAAGAGTATATTCAGGAGGTCGGTATCAGCGTGATGGCTTGGCTATCAAGAAGTCCTGATCTCAACCCGATTGAACACGCCTGAGATGAGCTTGGGAGGCTAGTCAGAAATCGAAGACCACCACCTACTACCCTCTAACTCTCGGGCACTAAAGCAGGCCCTGGTAGAAGAATGGGAGAATATTCCCCAACATCGGCTCCAAAACCTAGTGTTCAGTATGCCAAACTGGCTCGAAGCTGTAATCAGAGCTCGAGGAGGCAATACCAGTTATTAAAAATTAAATAACATGTAATACATTTTAGTTGAATTTTTTTACACTAAACTAAAAATGTCTATTCTCATTGTTTTATCTTTTTTAAGTTTAAAATGTTACTAATGTATAATTTTAGTTTCTAAGAATTAAAGCCCATAAAATTTGCAACAAAACGTTTTTAATCTTAAATCTCTACCTTCTATAGTTAAGAAAAAAAATTAATTTGAAAAGTGTGATACTTACTTTTGCAGGCCAGTGTAGAATCATTAACATCAAGTGCTTTGAATTACTAAAAAGCAACATTCAAACAATATTTTGATACAGTGAGCCAAAATATTATGAAGGTGTCATTCGCTTAAAATAATTATGTTTAAGAAGTGTCTTACGTTACTGCATACATTTAAAGGGCATTTATATTCTCTAAATTGTTTGCTGTCATATTATACTCTTTGCCGTCAATTAAATCACTTTGAAAATAAATGGCGTGCTGCTCTCTAGAAGAAACGGAGCAAGATAAGAACCCTATGTTGTCCTTCCGGCCGCCTGTCTGTCAAGACCCTTTATCTCGGGAACGCGTAGAGGTATCGAGTTGAAATTAAAATATACGATATGTCAGATGCTGTGAAAAAATGATACTCAGTTAATGTAAAAATGTATATTTCGACACTATGAAAAGACTTGTCCGTAAGTGGTCTTTTAATATTTTTATTTTTTTTTAAACTTTATAATTCAAAGATTTTAAATTTAGGCCTTCCAATCTAGCCATATATGATGATTAAAATGATTTTAAACACCTGCGTTTTTATGTTTATTTTAGTATGGATTCGATGATTTTTTTGTTTTATTGTAAAAATAACATTCGCTGATATTTTTTATCATTTAAAATGTTTTTTTTTATTTAAAATAAATAAACATACTTTTTGTATGTGCTTATTGAATTTGTACATGCTAGCAATACATTCAGATTTTTATTTTTTTCCAAAGCTTTCTCTTAAAGATACATTATTCTGTTATATCTCAAAGGGGTTACATAGCGTTTTCGTTGAAAACTCCCAGACGGATTATTTTTTTGGTGTCGCCTGCAACAAATATCGTTCATGTGTACAAATATGATTACATAAAATTAACAAATTACATTCTAAAACCTTCCTCGAGAACCACGCTTCACAGCAGGAAAATCGCTGCAGTAGTTTATGAGTTTATCGCGAACAGCCAGACAGACAGACGCGGCGGAGGACTTTGTTTTATAATATGTAGTGCCAGGCTGACCAACCGCTATTATAAGGTAAAAATTTCATCTAAAGGTTACACCTCTGTACTATAGGGCTGGCACACAGTCTTGAGCGGTGTTATTGAATGCGCATAAAAAATGTCTCACTGGCAAAAGACGCAAGACTTTTTTTAGACCTCAAGTTATTTATCGTAACAACAGCAAGGACAAAACATAGGAAAAATATCTCGTATGAAACAATTGCCAACAAAAACACAAACCAGGATTTTATGATGAGGCAAAGTTATATGAATGTAAAAAATAATTCTTTAATTTATCTAATTTTGAATATATCAGTTAAAAATGCCTACTTTTAAGAGTAACATGATAATAAATGATTAATTAGTTTGTTAAAATTACATGTAGGTAAGTTTCTTTAGAATATCTTGTAGGTTTTAAATTTTTTATGCATAATCACGGACTAGTAAAAAAGAAGGACTCCGCGCCGTGATATTAGCAAGTGAAGCACCGTTATGCTAGTGTGTGTGCGGTTACGGGGTATACCAGTTACAAAAATTTTTCTCCCTTAAAAAATCATATATCTACAAATACTTTTATATTATTGTTTTTACAACGCACGACGGCATTTTTAAAATATTTTATTGCGATGCAAACTGATCTGTCCCAGACGATGGAAAATCTCATAATGGCGGCCGATCGGCTTGTATTAGTGAAAGTGTATGCGTGGGGCTATGTATTTACACGTTTACCGGCTTGTTTTGGTGCCTCACTGTTATGTAAGGTGCCACGGAGTCCTTATTTTTTTACTAGTCCGTGTGCATAATACGAGTTCATTTCGTTATAAAATGTTACATAAGCTTTTATTATGAATACTCACCATAGCACAGTTAATAATTAATATAATATATAGCCAAATATTTTATTAAGCTGATACTTCCCCTAAAATATTAAATTGCGATTAACTCAAATATGTCAGATCAAAGTTTAAAAAACACGACAGACCATTTATCAGATTTTTATGTAAAAGGACAAAGAATTGTTAAATTTTATATCAGAATTAATGCTTCTCCATAGTTTTTTGAAGTTATACCTACATCTTTAGGCGCGTTATAAGAACATGATGAGAGTGAAATTTTAAGATGCGCGCGCATCACTGTAACACAAAAGTAATAGGTTGAAGTTAGTTATTAAAATATGTCTTTTAAACATTGACAATTAATAATGATTGACATTTGACACATTTCTGACAAATTACATTGTTAGTTTTTTTGGTTTCTTCGTTCATTATTAGGACAGGCAAAGGGTTCAAGTTGATACAGCCGTATTCATCAATATTCAACAATTTATTTCGCGATTTTTACAATATTGTTCTTTTTACAAACGTAGAATAGCACGACTAATAAATAATTTTAAGTATTTGTTTTATTACGCCCAAGAAGTATAACTTCTTGCGTGCATACATAAGTATACACACACTTTTTTATTTTTCTAACAATCATAATTTAAAAGTTTATACAATAAAAATACAAATCTCGGATCATCATAAAACCAATATAAAAGTAAACACTCAAGAAACATTTTTGTCTTTGGTTGAATTTCAATAGGTTTTATATACCCTATTAATCAATAATCTATTTTCTATTACCTACTGATAATTACTTTAGCATCAAAAGCTTACCTCCTCACTTATTATCTTGTCTATGGTTTCTTGCTCAGGGTTGCCACATAAAAATAATATTCTTGTGAGGTGATCAATATCTGTATGCATTATTGTTAAGGTTACAAGCACCAAACAAACACAAGCCAAAAACCCAAACAAAAAGCAATTTAATGTCAACATTAACCGGAAATTAAAATGTATTAAAAGCCTTTCCCTTGGTACATAGATGTATTATTAGTACCAACAGAGCCAATTTACTTACGGATTCTGTAGAAATTTTCTTCATGAACTCTTGGTTTGGTGTTCCTAGGATCTCCAGTATCAGATTCAATTGATGGATATCTGTTTATCCATTAAGGTTGAAAGCAAACAAGTAAAATCTACAGATACACAAAATAATGTTAAAAACGAGCAAATAATAAAATCTGCCTCACATGTTAATCTCAAAACACTAAGATACCTTTCACCATAACAATGATTTATACTAAATAAAAATATCTGGAGAGAAGAATATATTACCATTAACTTACCATTTTTCGATACATTACTTTCACAACTATAATACATAGCTACTGATGAACGAATTGTCTCTGGTCTTTCAGTTAATATATTTTATGATTTACTAATAATTTAATATTTTAAAGTAACCTCCCCAAACTAATAAACATTGACTGCTTTAACCTCAAAAACAATGTTTGTTCAGATGCTTTTAATAATATATTAAGAATGACCAGAAACAACAGATTAAAAATAAAAGGATACGGTCTGTGCCTGGGAACAGAGTCCTGCCTGTCAATAACTCCGCCATGATACAGCCCACAGACCAAATATCTACTGTTTGGTTATAATGCATCCAGTTTAACATTATTTCTGGGGCTCGATACCATCTACAATAATGTGCACTATGAATTAGAACCAACTAACTAACTTAGGGTAAGAGAATTGTATTACTGTTATAAAAAAAAGTTATATTACATACTTACGTGAACATTGAATATTAAAATAAAAATTTCCAAAAATATATACAGGGTTGGACTTAGTATCTCTTAGCACGAATTTGAGTATCCAAGAGACGGGAAACGAAGGAAAGGTAGACAGATTAGATGGTGGGAGGACGATTTTAAAAGGATAGCAGGTACGGACTGGATGAGAGTACCCAGAGACCGAATAAGGTGGAAGTCTTTAGAGGAGGCCTTTGTCGAGAGACAAATTACTAGTTAAGCTAATCTAAGTTTTACTTATAAGAAAAATTAAGTCACTAGTAATAATAAAGGCTATTTTATTTTTATTTATTTATTAGCACGAATTTGGAGGTAAAAATAATTGTAGTCGATAGAGCTTTGGGCTGCGATTATAGTGCTCCTACTCTTATTACAAAGTATTGCAGTTTTCATGATAATAAAGAAAAAAAATTCTAACCTCAAAACCGGCAAAACACGCAAATAAAACGCTACATGAGCTCAGGCATGGACGGGACGCTGAAAGCTATCAATTGTTAATGTAAAACAGTGAAATGAAACGTAAAAAAAGTTTGTGTGTACTTATGTATGCACGCAAGAAGTTATACTTCTTTGGCCTAACAAAGCAAAAATCCTTAAAATTATTTATTCCTCATGCTATTCTACGTTTGTAGAAATAACAATTTTGTAAAAGTCTTGCAACGATGGCTTTGACAATTAATTCTTAAATAAAGAATACGGCTGTACGGGCTTGAACCCTTTGCCTATTCCAATAATGGACGGTGAAACCAAAAAAAAAAAAAAACGAATGTCGCAAACGTCAGCATATTTTAGGAACCAACTTCACCCTGTTACTTTTGTATTACTGTGATGCGCGCGCATCTTAAAATTTCACTCTCATAATTTTTTTCATAACGCGCCTAAAGTAGTATAACTTCAATATAAACGCCAATTAAGTAAATTATTCGTCTGTAATAGACGAATAATTTATAATTATTAGTTTAAAAAGGCTAGAACCGTGGTGGATCTAATTCAAAGATCCCCAGCTGCGGGTGCAGGAATTGTGGACTGTAAAGTGCGGGTTGAGTTTAAGGCGTGAACAAAGTGGATTGATGAAAAGAGCAAGAGCACTAACCTGAAATATCACATGGGTTGGAGATGAAGCCTCACTCGTCTCTTGGACGAGAACTGTGGGTTTCCTTCACACTACCACTTTAAGGTAGTATATGACCCCTATAGCCCAGTGGTTAGTACCCTGCCTACTGAGCTAGAGGTCCCGGGTCCAAATCCCGGTAGGTGCATCATATGATGAATATGAATGTTTGTTTCCGAGTCATGGATGTTTATTTGTATTTATATATGTTTGAGTAAGTATATTGTATTAAATAAATCGTTTTCTTGCACCCATAGTACTGGCTATGCCTAGTTTGAGGCAAGATATTTTGTGTAAGAGTGTGTCAAAATTATTAATATTATAATATACTAGCTGACCCAGCAAAGTTGTATTGCCGATATTAAAATCGCGATACAAAAGTAACTGTTGATCGTAGATGAGTGAAAATATGAAGTTGTAGATATGTATTTTTTAACTCATAATCAAACTAATTTAAAAAAAAATTAAAAAAAAATTGGCGTGGACCACCCTTAACATTTAGGGGGATTAAAAAGTTGGTTAGATTAGATGTTGTCCGATTCTCAGACCTACCCAATATGCACTCGTCAAGCCGTTTCGAAGGAGTTTAACTCCAAACACCGTGACACGAGAATTTTATATATTAGATTATTCGAATCACTACTACTATAATAACATTATATTATCACTATAAGTGAATGCGGTGATGCGGCGAGTTTAACCACGCGGTCGAGAATGCGCTGGTTTGCCGTGCGATTGTCACGAGAGTACTTGCGTCTATCACGGCGACCGAAAGAAGACTAATTAGTAGCGGTTCTTCCTAAAATACTACGAATACCTTCAATCAGATGCGAATGAAGTCGATACAATGTAATAGTGCGCTTGCGGTAAAGTGAGGGAAAATTAATGAGGATTATGAATATGAAATTAGTTAATTGGGCGAACAAAACCCAGACTTTTAAAGCCATATGAAAAAAATTTCCATAATTATTTATCGTTTATTTTCCGATGCTTTTCATTTACAATTGACAGCTTTTAACCTTCCGCAGCCATGCCAGAGATCATGTAGCGTTTTATTTACGGGTTTTATCCTTTTTGAGGTTAGCAATATTTTTCGTTATTTTTTTGAGAACTGTGCATTACCTTGTAAATAAGAGTAGTAAACTATAATCGTAGACCAAAGCTGTATCAAATAGCCTCCCCCCCCTTCCTACTCCTTAAAAAACTTTAAAAAACCCCCATCCCCTTCCCGACCCACCTCCTACCTCTCTCGTGCTAAGGAATACTAAGTTAACTACTAACCTATATGTATTCTTAAATACCACTATATTAGTACAACTCTTAAACTCAAAACTTGTAAAAATCAGCGATTTAAACGATTTAAGCGATTAATCGCTGATTTTTACAAGTTGCAGCACTATAAAAACATATTTTGAACTTACCTTGTGGCTACATAGCCAGTCATTTCAGTTTCTGTAGGTCTAGCCAAGCCAAAATCCAAAATTTTTAATTCACAATCTTCATTCACAGCTATGTTCGAAGGTTTGAGATCCTAAAACAACATAAATATTTAGGTATAATGAAAACTGTAATTTTAGATTTCACAAGATGCTAATAATATCAAAAAAGTAGATTTGTGGCTGAAAATTATTTTGAACTACATATAATTTAGTATATACAGAATTATATTATTGTAGGATAGTGGAAAAATTAATATTGTGCAACATATAACTCAGATCTCTTGTTTACATAATACACAACACATATTTTTTTTTGTTTGATATGACTACTATCCTATAAGAAAAATCCTCTTCTGCTGCGAAAAAGACGCAGCTATTTATAAATAAGCTCCTGAATTATAATATATATATATATATTTTTTTCATTTGAGACTTTTCATAATAAATTACACATTTTGATATCATTTTATATACGAGGGGCGGTCAAAAAGTTCGCGGAATGGCGGGGTTGGCGGGGGTGAGGTCGCTCCTCCAGGTAGCCGCTACTTGAGTAACTCATAATTACTATATATGCCAATTTCTAGCCTAATTGGGTCATTAGCTTTCGAGTTACAAACGAGTGAACAAGTAAATCGGGAACAAACTAGCCACTATGGAGAAAATTGAACATCGCGCCGTCGTAAAGTTCCTCACCAAACAAGGAAAAACGCCTCAAACTATTTTGCAAGAGATGCGGTTTTGAACAACTACGCCATCCACCCTACAGTCCAGACCTGGCCCCTAGCGATTTTTATTTATTCCCAAAGATGAAGAAAGAGCTGCGTGGAAAAAAATTTAGAGACGATGATGAAGTCAAGTCGGCGATTTCGGCGTATTTTGACGCCCAAGACAAAACCTATTTTTTCGACGGTATTAATAAGTTATATGCCAGATCCCAAAAATGTATTCGTGTTAAGGGGGAATATATTGAAAAGGAAAAATAACATAATGTATCATTTCATCTTTTTTCCCAGTCATTCCGCGAACTTTTTGACCTCCCCTCGTACGACTAGCTGACCCAGCAAACGTTGTATTGCCATATAAAGTACTAAGAATAGAATCAATAATTAAAATTTTCGGGGTATAAAAAAAATGACAACCGATTTGCAGACCTGCCAAATATTAAATCGTACATAAATTCAATTGTCATTTTGCAACCCTATTTCTGTGGATGGAATAGAATGATACAAATCGGATATTATGGTTAGGTTCGGAAATTTAAGTTGTGACAAATCCTATGATTTGATTTATCAGTCTACATATAATTAGTTGGTTATCAAATGTCAAATATTATGGTTACGTTCGGAAATTTAATTTGTGATAGAACTTATTATTTATCAATCTTACATAAAAATAATCTGATAGATAGTTAACAATAGTAGTTAATCTACCAACTATAGTTAGCTAAAATTAAGTTTATTTTCTACCTCCTGAGAAAGTTAGAAAGATACATAGATTCTAATTAGTTGTTCATTTTAAACCATTCTTTCAATTTGATCTCTGAATGACCCCGTCGACACATCAAAGGAAAAACAAATTTGTTGTTTTTATTTAATTCCGAGCATTTTCATCTTTATTCACCGTTTAAACCTTGTTCCGTCTCTCTTCCACAAATAATTCAAGACCAAAATTATCCAAATCAGACCAGCCATTCTCGAGTTTTAACGAGACTAACAAACAGCAATTCATTTTTATATATATAGATTTAGTTTTTCCGATAAACCAGGAAAATGGTAGATTTGAATTGGAAAGTAATGAGCTCAAACAAAGTTTTCTAGTCTATAATCTATCATATTTTTTTCATATTATCCATACTATAACATCATGAGTAGAAGAGATGTGAGATAATAAACAACCCTAGTTCCATACTAAGAATTTAACAGTAAATTTTCATCCACATGAAACACAACTAGATAATTAAATAAACCTTCTGCATAGATGTGTTCAGATCAACACACACAGCGCATAACAAATTTTGTACCAATTTAAGTAATTATATTTTAAACATACATAATTATGTCTATAACTTGCTGGCCCGACAGATGTTGTTCTGTATATAATAAATAAAATTATGTTTTTCATGAACTTAGTATTTATATTTCTGCCTCATAGACTACAGATGAAAATTATATAAAATGACAAAAATCGTATTTTGCAAATTGAAAAATGGAATAATTTCATCAAATTAATGTATTGTCATCTTTCTGGTCCTTTAAAGTGGGTCAAAATCGCGCCATAATGAGTTCCCAAGTGAGAAGAAAGTTCTCGCGCACATAGCGGTAATCGTCACTCACAAAGATGAAGAAGCATGCACTCTTTGTATAAGGTATCGATCTACATAGAGGATGGATTGACATATTGGTTGTCAAATATTATGGTTAGGTTCAGAAAATTTATTTCTGACAAAACATAAGGTTCATCATCTACAAAAAATCTGATAGATAGCTAATAACTATAGTTAATCTACCAACTATAGTTAGCTAAAATTAAGTTGATTTTTTCCTCCTGAGAAAGTTACAAAAATATAAATATTGTAATTTATTTTATTCCTATAGTTATACATCTTAAACTATTCTTTCAATTTGATTTCTGAACAGTGGGGGACACATCAAACTAAAAACAAAATTGTTGTTTTTATTTAATTTTTTATTTATTTCCGAGCATTTTCATATTTATTCACCTCTTAAACCATCTCTTGACTTTCACGAATAATTCAAGACCAAAATTAGCCAAATCAGCCGTTCTCGAGTTTTAGCGAGACTAACGAACAGCAATTCATTTTTATATATATAGATAAAAATCTACTCACTCTATGTATGATGCCTGCAGAATGTATATACTTCAGTCCTCTCAGTATCTGATAAACAAGAAACTGAACATGGTCATCAGAAAGCTTTTGTGTACGTATTATATTATTGAGATCAGCACCCATCAAATGGGTGACAAGATAAACTTGTTGAAATTCCTCTAAATTCTTTTCAGGAGTAAAAACATCTAGGAGCCCTGCAAAATAAATAAATAGCCACAATAGTTTTATTTTGGCCAAGCTAACAATCACACAAAAGATTTTTTATACAGACTTAAATAAAAGGCATTTATTTTCTCAAATGTGATTCCTTTAGAATTCATTTTGATGTAAATTCTAATATACTAGACACCACTACCTGTTCAGAAACAAATGGCACTCTGAGAGAGAAGGAGCGGCGCAAGAAACTCTCCTAGCATTCTTTTTTTGCACTCTTTTTAATAAAATATACAATATTGTACTCTCATTGCTATAAAATAATCATAATCTAGTCCCAGGCTGTTTGATCACTTAGATATTCAGCTGTGGAGTAGTAGGATTTACGACAGAGCCATTCTATTTATAAAACATTTAAATTTATTTATACATAACTTCTGAACACTGTCTGGAACTTTATTATAAAAGTGTATACATTTACCCTTAAGGCTAATATGAATGTTATGAAGCCTACTAGAATTAGTTACAAGCAGTCCCTTATTTCTAGTGTTATAACTTGTTAGCAAACACACTTTCATATGCAAAAGCTATATAAAAACTATAATTCAGCCCCTACGTAACATAACATAAACCACCATTGTTTTACAAATTAAGGTGAGTTTTGCTAAGATAAAAATAAAAGTTGCTTCAGAGTTGTAGGTATTTGGAATTGACCCATTATGTGGGGTATTTTCTTTGACGAAATAGTTTAGTTCCTTTTTCTAAATTTGAAGAAAAACAATTGTAGTAGTAAACTTTATTCTAAATATCAAAAGAAATACTATTTACTAACACTTCATATACACATTAATGAGCAAACAAATTCAATATGTTTAAGTATAAAATTAAATAAAGGAGAATTAATTATATGTTGAACGCTGTATCAATTTTGTTTTCATGTACAACACCACATTTTTAAAAGAAGGTAATATGAATAGTGACTAAAACACATTTGTATGTTTATTTAAAACATAATTATTGTATCACCTCTTTAAAATATATCTACATAATATAAATAATTAGGTACAAACATTTAACATGTTAAAAATATTTTTTATATACTAACCAATAACATTCTCATGGTTCATATGTTTTAACATTCGAAGTTCACGGTAAGTTCTCTTGGCATGCACTGCTGATTGAAATGGTCTAGCTAGTTTCTTGATAGCCACTTTCATATTATGCAGGGTATCAATTGACGAACTAAAAACATTTATACACTTAGTCTTATAGATTAGCTATTAAGGAACAATTAATTCGCTTTCTTGCCTTGTATCGCCACACGTATTTTAATCATAACTTATAAAAATAAAAAGATATGAATATAGTTGGCAATGTGCCAGTTATATTAAAAATAATTATATAAATTTAATACATACCATACTTGTCCGTAAGCACCTGAACCTACTGGTGTCAGCATTTGATAACGTTCAGGTACAATCCATTCTGTTTTATTAATCTCCACAGTATGATAACGAGGCATTATGGATGTAAGGCCTGAAGTTTTACTAATATAAATTAATATTAATTTGATTTCAGCAAATGAAATACAGAATTAAACAAAATAAAATCAGATCATACATACATAAATATAAGTTTTATCTAATTGAGAAACAGTTCATGTCAACTTCAAATGCCAAATTAAATTTTTTTAATTAATTAATGGCTCCGTCGACTCGGTGTCACTAATTCTGCCTGGAGTTCTGGGAAGAATCCTACCCACCGAAACAGTGATAGTAAAATTACAAATATTTTTTTGGACATTTACGGTCATTTAACTAATAATAAATAATTTTAAACCTTTACGAAGACTGCTCATCCAATAAAATTTTAAATGGAGAGGAAGATAAGTTTTTACAGATTCTCGGTATAAATAAGTATCAATATTTACTAGGTAACGATACGTCTGTGATACCGTGTAAATAGCAGTTAATATAGCAGTTAATATTTATTGTTCGAATTCTTGTAAGCCGTTGACATTCACCGACAACTTTCTTTACACACACACAAAAATCAAATCAAAATCAGTTTATTCAAGTAGGTCACGAAAATGACACTTATGAATGTCAAAAGAAATAAAATATTTTTCTTATTTAATCTACCGCTACTTCGTAAAGGGTTGAGCTAATGAGAAGAAGTAGCAAGAAACTCATTGCCACTCTTTTAAAATACAATATTACTATTAATTGTTCAATGGACCTTTTAATTTAATAATAAAGATTTTAATATATAAAAAAGAGCGTCTCTGTAGTTTTCATTTTTTTACTGTGTGCTGAATGCGTCCTTTGATATTTCTCATTCTGACAAGCGGGAGAGATATATATCACTGACCTGTGATTAGTACCACTGTTCCCTAAGTTTGACACCAAATTTTTTGTGCCTATTTGAAGCGCCATTCGCGAGCGTCCAGAGAACTAATTTTGACGTATAATACAAATGGCTGCGAGAGAAGCGTAGAGTACGTGAAGTATTATCGCATGTACCGATATGCAATGCGAGCACTGCACAGTGCTATCACTGTAGAAAAATTCATTCCGTTATGGACTGCCAGTTTACTGCCACAGTACCCTAGCGTTATTATTATATTATAAATTCAATTTACAATAAATATATTGTTATATAAAATATTTTTAATTTGACAGTACTCCAACAACAGTATTTTATTAATGAACAAGAAAACTTTAATACACTCATTTGAATGCTGCGCTAAAAAATTCGACTGACAGTATACGGGATTGCGTTCCGTTTTAATTAATAACCAGTATAACTGGCTATAAAGGAACGGCTTCACAGTATACTAAATTGACGTATGCACTGCGACCCCTTACACTGTACGGAACATACCCAAGAGTTTATACAAATTTATAACTTCAACCAAATTGGAACATTGAATCCAAAAAGGATTAAGTATACTAGATGAGGCTTGAAGCATAATTGAAGAAAGAATTGGCCTCGGCATTATAAGAAGACTTGGATAATTGAAACTGTGAATCCAAAAAAAAATAACAATAATACACCGACTTAAAAATAACTATTGCAAATCAATAGCTAAATAATATGCACTAAAAAGTTTAAAAAAAATGGAATCGGTGCGGTGCCCTCCCGCCGCAGGCCTCTCCTGTCACGTAGCGCGTGCGACACAAGCGCATCTCACCTACAACTACCGTTGCTGACACGAACTCCAAAAAATATAACAATAGATGTAACTAGAACAAGATTAATTAATTGGATTGTATAAGAATACACCATTATTTTTTTACGTTTTAGTGCATATTATATCTATTGTTTAAGAATAGTTTTTTTTTAACTCGGTTGTTTCTATTTTATTTTTAGGTAGGTGACTCAAATATCCGCCAGCATAAAAAAGATTTGGAAGAGTATCGTCAATTTACCCCAAAGAACTGAAGAGTTCCTTTACTTTGTCATGGATTTCATAATCAGTACCGAATCAAATTCTTACTAAACTACTTTTGAAGTATATTCTTTAAAACAAAAAAAGAATCATCGAAATCGGTTGGCATATTGAGTTATTCATCCATTTGTCACATACTTATAGCAACAAGACTTTCATGGTTTCATGGATGCCAGTCAGTGGTGTCATCTGGACCAAATTACATTGGGATCACATGGGAAGCACCAACTTTCATATATAAAAAGAATTATCAGGGTCGGTTCACCCAGTCGAAAGTTCTGAGGTAATAAACATAATAGAAAAAACATACCGACGAATTGAGAACTTCCTCCTTTTTTTAAGTCTGTTAAAAAGGACTAATGGCCTTGAAACTACATGAATGAAGAAATACTTGGAATAGAATAAGAAGACTTGAAAAAAACATACCTTTGACGATGGCTGCATGGCTCTGCCTTTTGCCTTTCCCATGAACGGGAAGAAGAAAAAATATTTTGTCATGTCTTTGTCTAGTTGATGTCTAGAATGAATTTTATATTAGGTACAAAATACAAAACAAATCGAATCACTTTTAACTTTTCTCCATAAGGAGCGGTATTATTGCTAGGTTAATTAAAGTTTTAGAAAGATATAATGGCGCAAACAGCAGGTGTCCAACCTATGCCCATAGCTGGTCGAGTAGCCATAGAACGAGAAAGATGTTTAGGAATGACTGCCGCCGAGAGAGAATGGCGTAAACAGTGGTTAAAGGATCAAATATTGGCTCCGAACGAACCTGTCCATGTCGAAGAATACTGGAGAGAAAGAACTAATCCTATTCGGCGATTTTACCGGTGGCCACTAGATACTTTATACCGTGTTCTTTCCCCTGTTTTGGTAAGGTTACATAACAATGATTGATCCAAGGGCTACGTTTTAATTTATATTTAAAGCATGCTACGTTTTTAGAAAAAAAAATCGGAGTCTAAAGCCTATTTTTTCCGCGTAATCTTGTCCTATAAAAAATACGAATGTTTAATGTTTCATTATGTAAATCGACTTTTATATGTTTTATCTTTAACATTTAGTGATTGCATTCATAAATAGCCAACTAATTTGGCAGCCCTGGCTGATCTTCACCAATAATAATTGTTTGCCAAAAAGTAAGGTGTTAGAACATAAATGCACATGAGCCCACAGGCTGGGCATGAAATGGGATTTAGATTTGTTTAAAACTACACATTACAGAATACACATTAAAGATAATAAGCAATTAAAATAGTGGTGAAAAGGATTTTACAGTAATATTTTCACCTTTTTGTTCAGGGTGAAACAAGAGCTGCTGACTATAGGTACATTATTGGGAAAACAGGATTGATTGCTGTTGGAATTTTGTGTACTCATTATTATTTCAAATATAATGGGAATGTAAGTATTAGCAAAGAATATATAATAGTACAAGTACGGAAGCCTCACTCTGCAAAATCAATTAAGAAATAGTCATACAAAAAAGTGTTATTCAAATCGCCCAGCGCTACCAACCTACATTTTTATTCACCTAGAAGTTGCCTCTCTTTTTATCTCATGACTCTTACCTCTTCTAACGACATTAGGGTTGACTTCTTTACCTAAAACTGTACCTACCTAGTATAAGGTTATCTTATAAAAATAGATCAGTTTCTTCTATAATATAAATAGGTATGTAATCGTAAATAAATCAATATTCTTTCGTTGTCAAATCTACACTTATTGCAGATAGTAATGTAGATGTTGGAACACCATAATATAGTCAAACCTACTTAGTATATAGGAAATAAATAGATTAGATTGTTTCACCATTTTAAGGATGCTTAAGAAATTTTAATTTGGATCACAGTGATTTTTAATATGTGGCTTTGACTGGCCTATTGTGTGGAGGCCACCACACTAACTTACGTTTTTGATATGTACATGAGGAGTGTGAGGCCTAGTATTAGTATACACTTATTCTAACATCATTTTGTTTGAATGTTATAGAACTTAAGTGTTTATAATATTTTAAGGACTGGACCAAAAAAGGTGGTTGGAGAGTTATAAAATCAAAACCAATGGTTCTCCCTGGACAGGATGGTTTCCCGTTCCAGTCACAAATGAAGGAATCAGACTATGCAGCTAGAGGATTTAAAAATTCTATTTTCTTCAAGTAGTCAAACACCAGATTCTAATCACCTATGAAATGTTATAGAAAATAAATGTTTTACCTAGGATTCAATTGTGTTTTCATTATTTATTTATTTTATAATTCAGGGTGAACACCAATACAACTTGCTTAGACACTTAGCTATAACTATTTTGGCACATTCAATGAAAAGACATAAACATTGTGGTTTTATGCACAGGGCAATGGAGCTAATGTACACAAAGCTAAACAAACTGTATTTTGTTTTAGTTGAAAACAATACTCATTTCAGATTTTTTATTTTATGGTTAAATTAAAACACTCATTTTTATAATCAGAAAAACATGTGCTGTGATTCTTTTCTAATTTCAAAACTTATTGAACTAATATACTTTTTTTTTACTATAAAGCATATAATATATGGATCACAACTAGCTGTTTGTGAATATATGAATAATATTGTGTTTATGGAATTTTTTCTTATTCGAACTTGCTCATATAGCTGCTTGATAAGGACATTTTGAAATAAGAATAAAGTGAAATAAAATTGAGGCAGGTACATCAAAAATACCAAGCAAAAGTATTATTTGCAAATTAATGACTGTACTGCAGCCTTCTGTCAATGCATATTATTTTACATTAATTTATAGATTGGTTATAATTAGCATGGTTTGAGTGAATGTATCCGAAAACTATTGAAACAAGCTATAAGATCATGAAAAATAAACCATCTTATAAACAAAATAATAATATAACTTATTAACAATTGTTGAATTATACATATTTGAGTGCTGTATGTTTGTTCGAAAAAATTTTAGCGAATTCAGTAAACAGGAAAACACATCTCTTTTCCCATCCAGGGACTCCACCAAACTACAAGTACCTTGCTGTAGAACTACATTATTTCAGAGAAACTGTTTTTGTATGTGCATAAAAATCTATAATCACATCCCAAAAATAATAAGAGAGGTATCGTCAAATAGGAATTTCTCATCTAAATTGAAAATATACCTTAGTAAAAACTGCTTATATTCATTAGACGAATATTTTCAACTAAAAACTTGACTATATATTATATAATACTGCTAATAATCTTTTGTTAAATTGATATTATTGTTACTAATGATTTAGAAATGTATTTTATAAAATTTGCACGTCATAAATGTGGCAAACATGTACTTTATAATATTTATGTAACATCAATCTCACATGTTTATGCAAATAAAAACTTTGACTTTGAAAATAAGGGTCAGAACTTGGTGAGCGAATCATGTGCCATACTGTACTCTCGGTTATGGTGTATCTGAAAAATTTGTGCCCTGGTCTTTTATTCTTCTAGAAGGGCTGATAAATAATAAGCATATAGTCTATGCAAAATGTATTCCCTCTGAATTAAAAGCATGTAACAATTTCATAAAATCATCACAATCCATTGTTCTCGCACGCATTTGATCTGCTTCAGCTGAGGTAAGCACTTCTTGTACTTTTTGCTTTATATCAAATCCTTCTGGTATTTCCTGTAAAATGAATATCAATTCTTGTTCAGAAATCAAAGTGAAATAATAATTGTATGCAGTGATAAAACTTAAACCTTAAAGTTATTAAAACATAAATAACATGATACACTTTTTTAAAACCAGCCACACTTCAGTGATTCCTCGGGTGTTGCAGGAGAATGTTGGCAGCAGTGGTTACTTAACATCAGGTTGTTTGTCCTCATCTTCCATAAAAGGACTGATTGCAAAAAAAAAAAAAACAAAATCTTCCATGGAAAATTTCACCAGTGTGACTACTAAGCAGATAAATGAAATAAAAATCTAATGTAAAACACAGTTACAATCACCACATGTTTTAAATTTTAAAGTGTTTTATTTAAACTTATATATTTCAAAAAAAATTGTAGGATTAATATTAATTTTGCAGTCCTGTGCCAGATTTTGGCGAGACAACACGTCCTGAGGATGCCTCGTGTAGTGGCGAAACACATGTCAATTTGTTTAAAGACAAATATTGGCGAAATGAACACTAAAGAAAACTCAAATCATTTGTGCAAAGATTTATAGATAATAGATACTTAATTTCTTACCTTGTTATGTAATGAACAATGTACCCTATAGTTCTTATCTAAAACTGCCATTGTAGTACTGTGTTTAAAAGCTGCTGCTAGAGTTTTATTCTTTCTGACAAATGCTATTCTTGTAAGACCATCCCATTCAACAAAGTTAATAGGAGGTGGAGGATTTCTTGGCTCAATTCTTACAACACTAGATTCTACTTTAGGTGGTGGCCTAAAGTTGTTCTTGCCAACCTGCAAATATATAATTTATATAACATGTCTTTCTTATTCAAATATTAATTTAGTTATATATATATGTATCACAATATTAACAAATACTATTTTTTTATTAAAGTAAATGAATTAGTATCCAACCTTCATTAACATATCAACTCTAGCCAATAGTTGTGTATTGATTGATAATCTACAGTATAATTTGTCGCCAGGTTTTGCAACAAGTCTCTGAGCGAATTCCTTTTGAAACATCAAAACAGCACATCGAAAGAAAGGTCTATGAAGTAGCAGTTTAAATACTAAGGGTGAACTGATTTGATATGGAATATTTGCTACACAAATATCAAAGAATGGCAGTTCCGTCTTTAATACGTCTCCAACAATTATGTGTAACTTAGCTTGATATGGTGTTCCCTGAACTCTCTTTTGCAGTTCAGCCACTAACCTTAAATAAAATCATTGATTAATTATAATTGTGAGTAGTAAAAACATGTCTCCGATAAGGGAATTCTTCAAACCTTGTATCTATTTCACAAGCTATGACCTTTTTTACTCTGTCTAACATTTTTATGGTCATATTTCCTGTACCTGGACCTATTTCGAGGGCCACATCTGTTGGTCTTAAGCCTGCCTTATCCAACATAGAAGTTATTATTAAAGGATTCTTTAATATGTGTTGACCAAAATCCTTGTTAAATTGTATGCCTAGAAATAAAATCATTCGATGCATTACCCCTTCAAAACATGCCAGGTTCTTAACCTATAGTTAAAAGAAACACAAACCTTGCTTTGCTATTTCATTATGTACGCGGGATTTCTTCTCTGCTTTAATTTTTGGCATTTTTTAATATGATTCTATTAGTATCTATTTAAAAAATGATTTAAAAGTACTAATTTTAGTGATCAAATTATAGTATTTATTTTCTTTTAGTAATCAAAGATATTTTTTTTTTGGTTTTGTTCGTCCATCTGGACAGGCAAAGGGGTCAAAAGCCCACACAGCCAATCAATCATAGAGATTTTTTTTTTGGTTCTGTTCGTCCATCTGGACAGGCAAAGGGGTCAAAAGCCCATACAGCCAAGTCTTATTTTTATTTTTCTATTCTTCAGTCTTCACTTTACACAGCTTGTTCAAAATAATCAAAGATAATATTATAACCCAGACGCGGGACAGACGCCTTAAAGTGACGTTTGCAGAAGACTGTAGTAGGATCTGTTAGTTGGCCCGAAAATGAAAGCTTTGTCAGCTGTCACTCGCTTTGAAATTATTCAATTTTTCTTTATTTGTGTCACTGCCCACTGGTCATAAAATGGCGGATACTTCTAGCGTTTGCATAGTATGTAGCTCTCGTGTTCCATTTTGTATATTTACACTACTAAATCTATCCTTTATGTTCTATGTTGTGACGCAATTAAATAACTAACTCTACGCGCAGTTTTAACATTTATTATAACAAAAATTGCAATACCTACAATAAAAAGTAGAGTTAGTTATTTAATTGCGTCACAACATTAAAAATGAATTTTATAATTTCGAGCTTATATATAGTTATTTTCGGCGCCAATCTCCAGATGGCGCTAGTTTTAAAATAGACAGCTCTTAATGCGTAGAGAGAGCTCAAGAAAGTTAGCCCCACAGATTTTTTTTTATTTTTATTTTTTTTATTTCATCGTTAGTTCGCCATTTGTTCTTGATTATTCTCTATAAACATTTGTTTGTTCTAGATTTATCTATTTAAAAAAAAATGCAATTCATTAAAATTGGTTAGGTTAGGTTATGTTAGAACAGTTAAAACACTGCACGAGCCGAGCGTAGCGTGCCGCGGCAGCGGCCGGCGAGTGCCAGAACCAAATAGTAGGCGTTTCCCCCCATTAACAGGGGGCGGGAGCTAACTAAAGTGTATGTTTTTAATTAATTGTATTTAAATAAACAACAAAAGAACAAACAATTATTCATAGCGAACGATTAAGAACAAACTACGAACTAACGATATGCGATATTGACAATTCAAAAATAGAAAAAAAAATTTTTTTTTGCGGGGCTAAGTTTGATGAGCCCGTAGAGAGGGCGCTCTTTTCCCTATATATTATTATACTCTTTGATACAACCATTTCGTTCCGATCCATAGATTATTACTATATTATTAAAACCAGAGATTCGGAACTTAGAATATTGAAAATTGTCACTGTAAAAGTCATAGAATAATAACACTTCTTTAGTCTCAGCGTGCCCCTCTTAGATGGCAATAGCGTTGACAGGAGTAGTCTTAGGTGTTGTAATAATATTATTATGGCTAAAATTACCCCAAACTGAATTAAATCATACTAATATTTAACAGATGATTGAGAAAGTAAATAATTTAAACATATGAACAAAAAGCATGTACTGATAATTATATATTTATCAACCCTTTGAGTTGCGGGCTATTACATAACAAAAGATAAAGAAAGAACATAATTCAGTAAGTAAAAATATAAATGACGAATGCCTAATAAAATATTGTCAGTATAATATAGTTAAAACTTTTAATGACGTTCTACACATATGGATATATCATCCGCAGTTCTTTTAACGGCACGGCAAAACTGTGCTTAAAGACAATTTAAGCACACTTTTCTCCTTAATCCTGTGTCAACTATGAGTCAATCAACAAGCTTAAGTGTGCTATAAAAAGTGCTTAAATAATGCATTAACGCCTCAAAAAAAATATGGTGTGACTTATCATCGGTTATTGAGGTTATTTTATTTATATAAGATAGATATGCAAAAAGCTGAATAAATTTAATAATACGAACATTTTTTCATTAAATATGGAAAGATATATTAACAAGACCCGCTTGTCAGAATGGGACAGATGAAAGGACACAGTCAGAAATGAAAACAATAGAGTCGCTCCTTCTAACCGATTTCAAAAAAGGAGGAGGTTCTCAATTCGTCGGTATGTTTTTTATGTTATTACCTCATAATTTTCGGCTGTGTGAACCGAATTGGTAATGGCAACCATGAGAAAACCACAAAAGTCTTAAATTTGCTATAAGTATGCGCGCAACAAATTTACGATAGTTCAACATCGTGGGATTTAAAAAAGATCCCAAATTCGTTCTCTGCACCCTCGAGAACCTCGAATTCGACATCCATATTGATAAAATCATAAATTTGCGTGGTGGCCATCTTGGATTTCAAAAATGATCCCAAATTCGTTCTCTGCACCCTCGAGAACCTCGGATTCGATATCCATAATGTTGAAATCATAATTTTGCGAGTCGGCTATATTGGATTTTAAAAAAACCTGCACGATACAAGTCTCTATGGACTTATGGACAAACAGAACCAAAAAAAAATCTCTATGGACTTATTTTTTCGTTCCATCGAGTTTGAAATTACAACGATTCTAAAGAAGCTTCACTCCAAAAATGAAGAAAGTGCTGGAACTTATGAATTGTAATAATAAAAAATGCCATCAAAAACATAACTTGTAAAACAAAATCTCGCAACTCAGTTCTTCTACCGTAAAGCTCAGTCTCTTAAGTTATTACGTAATTAGCTTAACTAACAAAATCTTAAAGTGACAATACCGCTACTATAAATATTTTATGTTTAAAATAAATAGATTAATTTGGATTAATCCTGATCTTATTAAATAGACAATGTATCTCAAAAGTAATACATAATATTATAGTAATATTTGATTAATTTGCTTCGTGCGATTGCCTATTCAATCTATTTAATTAAAACATAAAATATTTGTAATAATATTGACAATACACACAACGGTTCTGAATTGTTCATTTGTTCTTTTCAACTAACCACAACGATAGGTTGATTGGTTGCAAGCTCTAAGCTCTGTGTATCTGTGTTTGAGTATACAAACAAAAAAAAAATAGGGTACCTATTTATGACAGCAAGAATTATTAATAACTGCGAATTTACAAGAGACAGAATTACTGCGCGATGCAACAAGAAAACTACAATTATTGTAAGCAATAATAATTAATCACTTACATGAATAATTTCTTATGGTACTGCAACTTCAACGACCATTTTGTTTTTATTTTTTGTGACTCTTTGTGAAACGGGAACTCAACAAATTCTTGCATATTAACTTGGCACCCATAAATCTGTTCATCCTGTTGCATTTATCCATTGTTTTTTTAACTTCCCACTAAGAAAATTAAAATTTTTCGATAATTCGGCCAGTAATTGGTTTTAGCCCGTGTTTTGTAAATTGGTTTTTCATCAGATCTCGACGTTTTAAGGTCCTAGGATGCTTTCTTGACTATTCCTGCGATGGTGTCCGTACGTCTGAATGTATGTGTGTGTGCGTGTAGGTGGGTAAATATGTGTGTAAACCTCTTATTACTATTGAACAGCTCGACCGATTTCATCGCAGTTTGCGCCATTCGAAAAAGCTTGATCAAATAAACCGATTCGGAATGCTAGATTTTAAGGTATCTCAAAAAAACTACGAAAACATTTTTGAAGTGAAAACTTTTAGCGGGGTATGCATATTTTTAGATGACATAAAATCTCTGGACTCGCGACACCGTTACGAGACGCATATAGTGTGTGCATATATGCATGTAAATATAGCAGATGGCGAACGTGAAAATAAACAATTTGTTTATATTATTTATATTTTTTTAGATGGGTACTAGGGTTATGGTTATGAATTCCATTTTACTTATGAATTTATTAAAATACATTTAAAATTATTTTGTGAATCATCGTTAACAATTTCGACAGTATTTAAATTTAAACGCGTTAAAAAACTAAGTTTTCACTTCTGTCGGCACTCCCGGAGTGCAACCCGTAATTTTTTCATGTGTTTTTTCTGGAATTTCTTTTAAACAGCTTTACCGATCGGTTCCCAAGAACTAATTAACTCTTTACATCAAGAAACCACGTCGATCACCACCAAGCCAGTCAAAATGGGTTGATTCGGTCGTCAGTTATCGTTGGCGAAACAAAACCGAAAAAAGTGTTTTTTCGGAATAAATTCGGAATTCCGTGTTCGATCAATTGAAACTCAAAAATTCTTTATGGGTATCAAAGACTGCCGCCAACCGCGTGAAAATCGATTCATTCATTCAAAAGTTATGACCGGTTAAAACATATATATTAGTTATGCATTTGTTTTATGTATGTATGTATGTATGCATTTGTACAGGTGAAGTACAGTGAAGCGCACCTGTCACTAGCTACTAGGGCATAATTTTCATAAAATTTTAATTAAATTCATAGTTTTACTATATTTAAAGACTCACATTACGAGTATATCTCTGAAATTAAAACGAATTTTCCACTAATATAGTGTTATAAACACATATTTTTCAAATCATAAAAGGATTGAAAGAATAACGACTATTCAAATATTCAGGAGAGCTCGTAACATAATTTGGCGAGTCAAAATCTCCTGTGGATGCCTCGTGTAGAGGCGAAACACTTGTCGAATTGATTGAAGACGAATCTAAGCGAAATTTACACTCAAGAAGGCTCACAACAATTATTTAAATATAGATTTTCGCAAAATAAGGCCTAATTCAATAAATTACGAATAACGACCTTTAGATACTGAGCGTTTGGCGATTAAATAAAACAACTGCTTGACTGTGAGGAATATGTGGAAGATATATGGAAGATATGATTTATTAAAAAGTTACACGATATATATACAAAATCCTTAAAATTAGTTAACCAATTACAATCGCTACTTAAAAAATATTTACAAGTTCAGAAAATACACACCAATACTAGAGCTTACATTTTAACCAATAGTAAAACGTTTCATTCAATAAGATTTGAGAATAATATTATGTGTTCTATCACGCTCTAAAACTAATGCTATCGCAGTTTGTGTAAACTTGCGTCGAACCTCGATCATACGATGTCAATGAGCATTCCGCACCTACGGCTGTTGCTCATTGATTAAATTGCATGAATAGCGACCGACGCCCGGGTCCCGACACGTCATTTGTGGACACTCGGCCTTGCTGTGCGGTTGTGTAACGCGGAGCATATGACTGATCACGTGAGTATGTCTGCGATCGTCGAGAGAAAGTACGATGCTTGAAACTTCACTGCGATGACTACTGGTGATTTGTATGATTCTATGAGTTGATGTACAGCATTATGAAATGGTTCTTATCAGAGCTAATATTACGTTATATAAAATAAAATCTTCTTGTCAGAGCTAATACTACGTTATATAAAATAAAATGTTCTTGTCAGAACGAATCTTTCGGCATACGCTTATTACAGTTACGATTACTATTTCTACGATCTATAATGCTACGTTACAAGTTAGGTATTAGACATTTGTATTAATTGATATTATTGGTTGTAGGTACAGCTACAGACCTAATATCAACCGTAAAGTTTTGTATTCATATAAAAAAATTTTTGGTTTTTATCTTATTCTTATGAATAAAAAGAAATGTCATCAAAATGTATAGTTGTATTAATTTTAGAATAGGTGTGTGCGAGAGTTCCTTCAAAGTATTTTGTTGTAAATGTAACGGTTGCTTGATTTAATAATACCACTCACAGTATTAGACATCGTCTACAAAGCTTACAAATTTTTAATCTGTGTAGCATAATCAGAATCGAAAATTCAGTACGTACCTTTTTTTGAACGGGCAATACGAGAGCTAAGAGATCGTCAAAATTTTGGCATGGTTGATATTATAAAAACCAGGTGAAATAACTAACCGTTTTCCGAAAATTATTATGAAAATGGAGTGGAAACCCGAAGAAGAAGGACTAAGGCAAATTCTTACGCTTCTTAAAGAGTCACAGTCTCCTGATACTGCTACTCAAAGGGCTGTTCAACAAGTATCCTTTTTTAGAATCGTATTCGGCGTGGATGTTTTATCCAAAAAATATGTGTTTTGTATTAATTTTATGAACAGTGTGTTATATTTTAGGTACTTTTCATTCTAAGTTAAATTTGTAATTTATTGGATTCGATATGTACGCTCATAAAAAATCGATTTTTCCGACATGACACTCATTGACAGCATTCGATTTCCATAACAATGTAATAACAGAAATTGGAGGAACTGAATAAATATCCAGATTTTAACAACTATCTGATCTTTGTTCTAACGAAGTTGGTCTCTGAAGAAGAACCTACACGTTCTCTTAGTGGCCTAATCCTGAAGAACAATGTCAAGTCTCATTACAACAGTTTTGTACCGGAGGTCGCCGAGTTCATAAAGCGGGAATGCTTATCAGCAGTTGGTGATCCATCACCTTTGATTCGTGCCACTGTTGGCATAATCATAACAACAATTGCCAGTAAGGGTGAACTTACAGCATGGCCTGAATTATTACCATCATTGTGTCAAATGCTTGATTCACAGGATTACAATGTTTGTGAGGTAATAATCTGTTTTGTCATTATTGTTTGTCAGAATATAATGCTATCTCACTGTAAATTAAATTTATTGTGATTGTTTTAGGGAGCATTTGGTGCTCTACAAAAAATATGTGAAGATACAGCAGAAGTTCTGGATAGTGATGCACTCAATAGGCCTTTGAATGTTTTGATTCCGAAATTCTTGCAGTTCTTTAGGCATGAATCACCTAAAATTAGATGTCATGCAATAGCCTGTGTGAATTACTTTATTATGAGTAGATCACAGGTCCTGATGTTACATATTGATTCTTTTATTGAGGTAAGAGCTGTACTATAAATAATAAATCCTTTTATTTTAGGCTACAGGGCCCATAAAATAAATACCTTATAGTCTAACATACATATTATATATAACTTATTTATGTCACATTTTTGCGGCGATGTGGGGTGCGGGTTCGGTAGCTTCTGGTGGTCGGCGTCATCCACCATACTTACAGAACACGACCCACCTCGGCCACAGTTTCATGTCCTGGAAGGTTGATATATGTTCTGTTGTGACGCGAACAACAAAAGGGTTGAAGTCTACTGTACTGCACTATACATAAAACTTCTAAATTTACTAAAAATATATGCCACATAATACCCTAACTTTATAGTCTTACCAGAGACTATGTCCCAACTAAAAACTGTTTGGATTAGTTCTGGTAAAATAATAACAGTCAGAATGAATTATCCTCTTATTTATAAATATCCTTCAGACTTACCTTACATCATATTTAATTACAGAATCTATTCCATTTGGCTGCTGATGATGATACAGATGTTAGAAAAAATGTCTGCCATGCTTTAGTGTTATTATTGGAGGTTCGACTTGACAGGCTGATACCACATTTGCCTAATATAATTGAGGTAAGAGATTACACATATTATATGAATACATAATAATGTATTAGATTGTTGTCATATATGTTAAGTGTCACCATGTTGCCAAAATTTGACTTCATTAGCAACTTTAATATTGAATTACCCATAATAGAATATGTGGAAACCATCCTGAATAAATGCTATGTCGGCAACTGTATATACATCCTCACACATAGTCAGGCGGTTCTTTCTGCCAACATAACACCAGTCTCAAGAATTTTAAACAACTACCAGCCTATACTGAATACCTTGGGAGAAATAGAGAAAGACTTTGCTGTATGAGGCAGTAGGGCTAAGTAGGGAAAACTTACAAGTTCTAACCATGACCCTAACTGGGCTCTGCAGGTTAAGTTATCACCTCTCAATCCAAGTACTGAGAGATTCCACAGTGGGTGGATTCTGTAATAGTGCAGACAAAAGTGGGATATCATCACCAGTGGGAGGCTCCTTTGCACAGGATGCCTGCTAGGTTATGGGTACCACAATGGCGCCTTTTTCTGCTGTGAAGTAATTTGTAAGCGTTACTGCTTGTCTAGTCCCTCATTTAAAAAAAAAAACAAATGTGGTCCTTAAAAAATAATAATAAAACTGGTACATCAAAAAAAAAGTGTAGAACTTTGCTAGAACCTCCCTCACCCCATGTTTAATTGGATCAACCCTTCCTCCCCCTAAACACCACATAGTAAATGGATATCCATTTTTAATATAATATATGCTCGCAATTATATGAAATTTGTCACTTTTGTACACCAAGATTTTATACCTTATTTCTTCCAAGTATTTCTTTGCATAATCCAATAACCAGTGGTGGCCTTCGCGGGTGGCAAACGGGGCAATCGCCAGGGAATTCGTTCTTGCAGGGGCCTCTCGCACCAACCAAACTAATAAAAAAAATTTTTTTAACTATACACTTTTATTTAAAACTTTTGATTTTGATTGTTATTTACTTATTCAGGTTATAAAATGACGGTTAATTAAAATAAAGTTAATTAATTAATAATTCATTCGAAATACCTAAACCCAACACATAGACCTACCTTCGCATCGTATACTTTTTCACAAAGTACTAAGGGCCTCGCAAAGACCTGCCGCCCGGAGCCTCGCAATAGGTAGGGCCGCCTCTGCCTACAATTACATCTTTTACTGTTTTGGGTCAACATTTTTTATGTAGCGATAAAGCCATTAAGTAGAGATCCTTCACCTATGTACTATTAATATTAATTTAAGTAAGCTTCATTGTGTTTTATACCTGGTTGAACTGTATCATATAAATTATTTCACAGTATATGTTGGTGAGGACACAAGATGCAGAAGAAGGTGTCGCTCTAGAAGCATGCGAATTTTGGTTATCATTGGCCGAACAGAATGTTTGCAGAGAGGTAAACTATTAGCAAAATGTTTTATATTATCTATGGCTCTATTATTATGTTTTTGTAATACAATTTTCTGTAATTTGATGTTGGTTTTCCAATTACTTAAATTGCCTTTGATTTAATTTTATAATATTTAAAAAATACATCAAACATCTTCATCAGTAACAGTTTGTCTTCCCTCCTTTTTGTTTTTTTTCTTTCGCTAGTTAGTTTTCGTTTTAAGACCATCTAATATATAAAATTCTCGTGTCGCGGTGTTTGTAGTTCAACTCCCCCGAAACGGCTTGACCGATTCTCATGAAATTTTGAGTGCATATTGGGCAGGTCTGAGAATTGGACAACATCTATTTTTCATCCCCCTAAATGTTAAGGGTGGTCCACGCCAATTTTTTTTTTTAATTTTTTTAAATTTGTTTATGTGTCAGCATTAAAAAAAAACGTACAACTTCAAATTTTCACCCATCTGCGATTAACAGTTACTTTTGTATCGCGATTTTAATATCGGCAATATAACGTTTGCTGGGTCAGCTAGTTTTAATACCTATAATATTATGTCAAATCCATATCCATTTAAAATTTTTCGTCATGTAATTTATATGCATGACTTTAGTTTTTTAAAGTATACCAGTCACCTTTTCTTCTATGAACTTAAGGTTTAACATGCTTATTTCCATTCTGTTTTGGCAGTCCCTTAGCGCTTTTCTGTATTTATCTGTCAAAGCCCAAGTTATAAGAGATGCAATAGATAGTGAGAATATTGTGTAAACTCTTTGGAACCAGGAAAAAGTGAATAAAAGTTGATTAGGTTTAAAAAACAATGAAGAAATTAAATGATGGTTAAATTTAAGAAATTCATCTTAAGTTTTAAATAATGATATCTCTAGTGTATTATGTTAAAAGGCAACTAACTATATTGAAAAATCAAATTAGATTTAATAAAAAATACCATACACATTCTCACTTTTATTGAATGTTGCTTATGCCTATGTTGCTTTAGCAGTATTGGTCGACATATTCTATTTGTTTGCCATTTTTAACTTCCATGGTGGGTGCCATTCGAAAGGGCTAGACCAAAATGAGTTTTTTCTATACAATTTGGACCGGTAAAATTTGGGAAAGCTCAAAGCAACTACGAAAAATTTAAAACTGAGGGAAAATCGGTTTATTCATTCAAAAGCAATTGTGTCCAAATTTTAAAAAATAGGGTTTTATATAACTTTTATCAGAGTTCTCAGTTCGAAGAGCTCAAAAACATAGAACAGCTCACTCTATGAGCTCCAAGAGCTCAAAATAACACAAATTATATTTTTCAACTCGAAGAGCTTAAAATTGGCATAAGTACAATTTACTGTACAGTACAAAGTATTTAGGTATGGATGCATAATATGGAGTTAGCGGGAAGTTGCAGGGATGGCCTTTAGGGTCATCGGTTTTCCAAATTTTTTATGATGACTTGATTGAAATTTGTCATAAGTATTTTCTCAATCATCATTGTTAGTCCGACTTGCTGTTGTAACACTACACTTAGTTTAATCGGATCTTGGCTTAATATAATATCGTCGACGAAATTTAATCCACATCAACTTTTGAAACTATTTTGATGAAATTTGGTACAGACTAGAGCTTGGGAAAGGACATGGCTACATTTTATCCCGAGAAAAATCCATGTTTCCCGCGGGATTTGTGGAAAACTGACATTCACATCGATGAGCTATAACTATACCAATATAAGGTTTAGTTTGCCATAGCAATCTTCCTCGAAATGAGATTCATAATATGTTGGGAACGGGAGCGAAAACGGGAACCGGAACTGGAGTAGGCCATGAGATAATCTTCAATTCCAATCTTGCTTTTTATTTTAAATTAAAAACCTTTTATCTACGCTGATGAAGTCGTGGGCATCAGCTAGTATTATGATATTTAGGTAATTTTATATGTAGGTTATTTGCACAGTTGTAATTTACTTATTATGCATTCCAACCACCTGGAAAGAAATTTCCATGTGCCACTTAAACTTTAATAGATAAAAATGTATTTTAACTAAACTTTAACTGAAAATATTTGGATCCCTTGTATTTAATTTTACACACACATAAACATAAACACACACACACACACACACACACACACACTCACACATGTTCTTACTTTAATTTTATTTTACTTTCTTTTAAATTAAGTATTGATAGATTTGTAGTATTTTTAATTAAATTATTATTTTACAGTTGTATATAGTGAAAAAAATTTCTAATAGTAATGCCAATGATGACAACCAAGATAATGGTTTACTGTTAATCATATCTTTATTTGATCCCACGATACAGTCTCCGACTAGTGTGGTGACTCAATGGCAATAATAATTTAGTCATAATTATATATAAGCTTGTAAAATATTTAAAGTTAATGTAATTTATGTAAAAAGATCAATTTAAATAAATTATTCTTATTCTTACTATAGGTGCTGGGACCCCGTTTGCCAGCTCTGTTACCAGTATTGGTCCGTGGTATGAGATACTCGGAAATGGACGTGATACTGCTAAGGGGCGACAGAGATGATGATGCAGACGATGCAGAGCCTGACAGGGAGACTGATATACGACCCAGATTCCACAAACCACGATCACATACTGTGAAACACACTGGTAGGTCCAGAAGATTGTTAAGATGATAATCCATTTTACAAGGGGAATCTCTGTGCTTACAGTATTTAAATAGTATATTGTGCAACTCAAGCGAATGACCGCACTAGCATCGCTTGTGCGTTCAAATTACAATTACACAAGCGAGTAGTGTATATATTATCAATATTATTATATTAATATATGATAACGATTATAGCAATATTAGAACGATTTTTTTTTGCAATTTGTGTCGATTCTACATTAGCCGAACGAACTTCGTTCCTACCTGGTGTCCCACGACACCACATCATTTTTTTATTTATTAAATTAAACTGTCAGACGCGTCAAATTTGCGTGCGACAAGTAATATTTTCGCACTCAACAGTTTCATTTACGAAAAACTCACGCGTAATTTTAATATGGGATAACGGCTCTTTTTCAACCGCAACTGTTGCTTTTCTTACTTTTTCCTTTACTTACTTACTTTACTTTACTTTTCCCGCATGAGTAATACAAAATTATTTTAACATTACTTTACTTTTGCCATTATTTTTAGACATACTTAGATTACTATTTCAAACTTATATCAAATCACCGCACGTTTCATACTAGTTATTTATGCAACTATTGTGTAAAGGGACATTAAAACACGAGCGTGGGTTAAGGGGTATTAAAACTCGGCTTCGCCTCGGGTTATAATAGTATCACATGAGTGTTTTAATACGTAATTATCAACAGTTGCATACAAGACTTTATTTACACCCATAATATGAATCCTCTATAAAAGTTTCTGAAACAGTTAGCCTACCGCTAACATTAAAGCAGCCAGTCCTAGTAGTTAATAATATCATCCATTACTGATTATATACAAATAAACTGAGTATTAATGAAACAATTATTTATTTTAGTAGTAATTTACATTGCAGCGTTTAAAATATCTGACGGTGTGCACTTAACCAGCGGTAACTTGCATCGCTCATTATGTCTAAACAAAACAATAAAAATATCGAAGAAAAGTGGCGGGGATTTGAATAATCTATTTTTTTTTACGGCGCGCGACGTTCTGGTAGTGTGTAACGCGCGTAAACGAAAATGTTCTTTTTTGAAATTCATACAGATACCACGCATCGAGCAATAAGAATGTGGCTGTCTGTTGAAACTCTTTGCGCATGAAGGGATCGAAAAAAAAAACAAAGGGGTGTTGTTATAAAATTGCAACATTATAGTAATACCAACTTATCTGTGAAGTGGCAAAAATAGGAACTACGGTCGCCATGTTGAAATGTCATTCGACTGTCAGTGTCTACTACTATCGAGGGTTCCTTGTGTTTTATTGCGATACTTCTGAATTTTAAGCGATAAATATATAGCCCTTTGTGCACATGGACTTATTTAGCAACACTGAAACGACGATAGCGACACATCAGTTCACAGATAAGTTGGCGACACTGTACAACACTCGTTTGGATGATGTAATGGTTATTAGGACATTGGGTGTTTATGTTGGCAATAATCGAACTTTTTTTAGAATCTTTAATAGAGGATTTAAACCTTGGTTGTAGATAATATTGACACACTTTTTACACAAATTATCTTGCCCCAAATTAGGCATATACAGCCTGTGTTGTGAGTTGCAAGACAATGACATATTTAATAGAATATACTTAAACATCCATGACTCGGAAACAAACATCCATATTCATCATATAAATGCTTGCACCTACCGGGATTCGACCCCGTAGATAAATAGTATTTACATCTTCTTTGATCTTCTGTTTACTCTCATATAATTTGCAGTAATGTGCTAACTTAACTTTGTAGGGATAATTCTATTATGCATTAGTGTGCAATATAATTACCCCCTTATTCATAATAGTCTGCTAACTTAAAGCATTGCTAATTCTCACTCTGTCTTCTTCTATTGACCTAAGTCAGAATGAGAAAAAAACACTCCTAAGCGGCTAGTTAAAGTTAGTGGACCATTATGAATAAGGGGGTTATTGTGTATGTGTGTGTTATAGTGTTATGGCCTTAAGAACGATGTAATAAGGCTCACTTTACGAGCAGGTGAAGTTGATAAGAATGTTGGTGCAGTGATGGGCAGCGGTGACAGCAACATGTCTGGTGGTGGAGACTCCGATGATGAGGATGAGGGCGGTGATGCAGACGACGGCACTCTGTCAGACTGGAACCTGCGCAAGTGTAGCGCTGCAGCTCTGGACGTGCTCGCCAACGTGTTCGGCGCTGACCTGCTGCCGGTGCTGTTCCCCATCCTCAAGGAGACGCTGTTCCACGACGACTGGGTCATTAAGGTAATCGGAAAACACTTTGTTTATGCTAGTGTTATTTAAATTTATGAACGATGCTTGACTCGAACCGGCGTCCTCTCGGGTTCCGTCCGTTTGCTAATTTGCTAATGTCTTAATAGAAGAACCTTAGATAATAATTGATACGTCTTGATAGTGTCTCTTGCTGCTAGACAACCGATGAAATGCTACGTGATAAGCTACATCTTACACTCGCGATTTGTATGTCACTTTGTGTTAGTGTCAACCTCATTTTTTTTCGACGTTTTCACAGCTGTCACAGTTATATAGACGTATAAATTATCTAAGTGAAAAACAAAGAAATACAAAACACAATATAAAAACAACATTTGCAATTTGTCGCGAAATCTTTGCGAATATAATATTAGGGTCTGATGCACAGTTGAAACAAATTCACAGCCACACTGTCGTTGATTTAATCGTCGGAGATAGCCAAAATTCACTACGTTTTTAGCAACAGTTCCTTACAAACCTAGCCGGATTATACTTCGTCGCCAATCGCCATAATGTATTTACTGCTATTTCAATCTAATGTCAAATCACTGCATGTTTTATACTAAACTAAATTTCAATTTTTATTTAGGCAGTTCCGCCTCTTATTTTGTAGTATTTACATCCTCTTTGATTGTATATAGTTGAATATCCATTAACTTGTATTTGTGTTTCGTGCAGTCCTTTCTGTTTATCAAAACATTCGTCCATCAGGACGAAAACCATAAAATAATTCTAACTTAGAGTGCCAATAAACTTACAAGAGGGACTTACATTACTATAACATTTTAATCAATAATTATGGAATTATTATGATTAATCTAAAATGTTTTGGACTGTTCTAGAATATACGAGAATCTAGAGATTTCTAGTTTGATTTGGAAAGTTTTCAAATGTGAGCTTTCATTTTAATTTTAGAATGATCTAGAAAATTCTTGAAAAAACTAGAAGATCGCAGAATAATTTGGAAAAAATAAATAACTATATAATTGTTAATAAAAATGAATTTTATCACCAATTATATATTGGGTATAACATATATAGATAAATAATTGCAATTTACAGGAGAGTGGTATACTGGCACTGGGTGCTGTGGCGGATGGATGCATGGTCGGCATGGTACCGCATTTGCCAGACCTGGTCCCTTACCTCGTGTGCTGCCTGGCCGAACGGAAAGCTCTGGTACGAGCTATCACGTGCTGGACCCTGTCACGTTATTCGCACTGGATTGTAGCACAGTCGCACGATCTTTACCTAAGACCCGTAATGACAGAGGTGAGAATTCAACAACTTTTCTGCCTAGTCATATAGATATATATTTTATTTTTGAATCAAAGCTTCTTTAGGTAAACGAGGTAACAAGACAACGATGCAACGGAACCGGAAGTCCGTTACGGCAAGATGGCGTCACGTTTCTCCTATCCGGTTTTTGGTTTCTTTGTCCATTATTAGGACAGGCAAAGGGTTCGATCGCTTACAGCCATATTCGTTAATATTAATAACAACGTCATGTTGATGTGTGGTAATTAATAATCTAACCTTTGATTATATTTAAGATAGTTACAGAGAATAAATAATAAGTTTCCACAATTAATGCTGGAGTAGAAAATTGAAACTGAAAGAGTGAGCATATCACATAGCACAATTCAAAAATTACAATTTTCATGATCATTAAAGTTAAAGTTAAGACTATGTGGGTGTTATAAGTAAAGTATTTGATGGCTAAGGCCTGTCTTGCAGAGTTTACGCTTGAACAGAAGACATGTAGATTATTATCTGATTCATGTATATTATAATATGATTATAGTAAATATATTTCTTTTATAGCTTAGGTTAGTGTGAGGAAGACTTAGCTTAGGGTTGCATCAACTAGCTTTAGCAATATAAAACATGTCAAAGTCCATTCATCGCCGGTTAAAGTTATTGTTAATGTTAAATAGCTATATAGCAGTTTGTTAAAAGTTTTTGAATAAATATTCAATTTTGACTATATTTTGATGGCAAGGAATACAATGGTGCCACACATTCCGCAGTCTATTTTAAAGTCGGTGGTAAGGTTAACAATAAAATTGACTTAAACCTTAATTATAACAGCTAATATGATGCAATAGTAATAGCCTTAGGAAATCATGCTTTCGCAGTGATATAACAGGGGTATTGAACTGAAGCTTAGCAATAGATCCAAAATGCTAAAAAATATCCACCTAGTTAAGTATTTTTTTGTGGTCTAGGTGATTTAAGGTACTATGTTGTCCTGACTTACCTTTTGAATTCCATTTAGCGAGCCTAGCGAAACTCTAAGAAAAAGCCATTCATTTGATTGTATGAAACATGCAGTCATTGATAGATTGACAGATGACGGCTATAATCTTGTAAAAAACGGAGATAACAGAAATCCACTACGTTTTATGCAACTGCAACTGTTCGCTTTTTAACTTAGCCGGATTATACTTTGTCGCCAATCATCACAATGTAATTACTATTATTTCAAACTTATGTCAAATATCTGCAATTTTCATACTGAACTAATTTTCAACTTTAACTCTTACCCCCTTATTCATAATGGTCCGCTAACTTAGAACAGCCGCTAAGGAGTGTTTTTTCTCATTCTGGAGGTCTACTCGCAAAATCGACAACGATACATTCGGAACGATACGATAATACTCCGAATATATCGCAACTATCCTACTCTAACAAATGTTCGAATTCCTGCCATTTTCAACTAAGAGTAGGGTTACGACCGATAATATAGAATAATGTGTCGTTCGTTCAATCATCGTTTCGACATTGATTACGATGTAACTAAGAGTAGGATTCGACACGACTAATGCGACGATTTATCGACTATCGATTTTAGGAGTAGGCCCCCTGACTTAGGTCAATAGAAGAAGACAGAGTGTGAATTAGCAATGCTTTAAGTTAGCAGAATATTAGGAATAAGGGGTTTACTCTTTCTAGGTACATAGTATCTACATCCTCTTTGCATTTAGCTATTATATTCAATGTTATACATTAATTATAGCTTCAAATTTGACAAGGACATTTTTATTTTCACAGCTATTGAAACGAGTACTGGATAACAACAAACGCGTCCAAGAGGCCGCTTGCTCTGCGTTTGCCACTCTAGAAGAAGAAGCTTGCACGGAACTAGTGCCATACCTCGGTCACATTCTGCAAACATTAGTGTATGCGTTCAGCCGATACCAGCACAAGAACCTGCTCATCCTGTATGATGCTATAGGAACACTTGCTGACTCTGTGGGGCACCATTTAAATAAGCCTGAATATATCAATCTATTGATGCCACCGCTTATTACCAAGTGGAATGTGCTGAAGGATGAAGATAAGGATCTATTCCCGTTGCTTGAAGTGAGTAATAAATTTTCTCTACTACTAAAATGAATGACTTTATTACTATCTTTCTATAGATATATATACATATATATTATGAAAATGGTCCTTGTTTGAGGCTCAATCACGCCTAATCCACTGATTGTATTGACATGAAGTTACCACCATTTGATGCGAAATTTATCCTAGATGGTTTATGGCTACTTATTTTAGTTATATAAAAATTATAATGGTGGGCTGGTCCATGGGTCAACTAGTGAACAGGTGCTGCTTGTGGTGCCACATCGACCTGTTATAAATAATAAATCATTGTATTTTGTTGATGCAATATCTTATTGTGATAGTAATCACGACAATCATGTTCACGAAGCAGCATCCTTACACAAACAATAAATTTAAGCTCTAAAGGTTGATGCATCCAATATACGATAATTTATATTTATACAGTTAATTCTTTA